>CABHPP010110596.1:0-40084 GCA_902168425.1 Peromyscus attwateri
CAGTGTTTTATTAGTAACACATTTGCCATACAAAAGATCCCACAGCAGGTGTGTGGCTTCGAAATCTCAAAGCCCACCCCCCAAGTGACGTACTTCCTCCAGTAAGGCCATACCTCCTAAGCCTACTCATACACTTCCACCAACTGGGAGACATATTCAAACACCTGTGACTGGGGGAGAAATCTCATTCAAACCATCACAGACTGAAAACTGAAAACTTCCATCAATCTATTCTTTTGTTATACACGCACACGCGCGCGCGCGCGCGCGCGCGCACACACACACACACACACACGTATATATGTCAATATACCAGAACCATGTTGTTTGACTGTTGGAGACAAAGCTAGACTTTTGTAGCATCACTTTCTTTCTGTTGACTATGCTATTTGAAAGTGACATATAGGAGTATTTCTGATTTGCATGCTCTGGCTTTGCCATCTTTAGACCTTGACAGTTACTACAGATTCCTCTGAAACTGGCCTCTGGCTTCCCAACATGAAGAGCACTAACTCAGCTCACAGTCAGTGTCTCATCCCTCAAGGCCTGTGACCAAAGCCTTGGTACACCACTTGCTCCATAGGCCTTGCGTTCCTCAGAAGCAAGACCATTTGTTGACTTTTTTGGCTTTTTGTAGCTGCTCTCACCAGCCTGTTTCCCTCCCTTAGTCTCAAAGTTAAGAAGGGTGTAATTGTCAACTCATAATTTGTGCAAATGAAAACACAGAAATGACAAGGAATATGCGGTGTACATGGGTTAAACCGTCCAGGTGAATGAATCCCCCACCCCACAGGTCTACCTGGAGCTTATTCCTGCAGCTGGGATAATATGTCACGTTGAATTATCCTAAGCTATTTTCCTACATGTCATGCTCGGCAGACTGTGTATGGCATGTAGTTTATAATCAACATATGTTCCTTGAATTAATTCAAATTATCACTGTCTTCTAAACACCTAGTATAATTTAATGATATAAATTATTATTTCAGTTCTGGAGTAGAAGTAGGCAAACAGATGTGGGTCAGTAGAGCTAAGGAATGGCATTTTCAACAAGCATAAATCATATTCCCTAAAATAAGTGGCAGCAGATTATAAGTCAATGACTAGAAAAACATAGCCAAAACACAGGTGGCTCACTGGACTCCAAATGTTTCTACAGTGCTTCAGGTGTGGGGTGCGATTGGCCTTTCTTCAAGCCACCACACCCCCGTGATTGACACCTGCCTTTTTAATGCACTTAGGCTAACTGTAGTTCTTGAGACATTTGGTTTTTATAGCCCCTATGTGGTAATGTGTCCCATGGCGTAAGTGCCACCATCAATCTACTTTTCCCTGCAAGGACTTTATCAAATGTATTTTTGTTACTTTTTTTAACCTGCTGAAGTTCACATCATAATCAAAGAAATGCCCACATAGATTCAGATACATAGGAATTTATACTGGCAATGAACAGAATGCATAGTATGAACATTTAGATTGTTATATAGACTGAAAACTTGGTTGATGTATTGAATATCCTGAACATGAATTTTTTTAAGTAGCTTCCTGGTTGTTTTGACTTTATTGGGCTTTAACTAACATGTTGAGATTGCATACCTTCAATGTATACATTTTGCTGTTTTAAACTTAAGCACATATCTATAATATTGTCACTGCACAATTATATCTACCTTTTTAAAAACATCTTATGTTTTTGTGGGTTTTTTTATGGTTTCTTGATTGGTTGGTTGGTTGGTTGGTTGGTTGGAGGAGTACATTATTTTTATCAATTTCTCTTTGGTAACAATTCTTAATGTAACACACTTTAAAAATATATATAATAGATTCACTTTATCCAATAGTGCCACATTATTACAGGTAGAAATGATTAAAGTTAAGTTTGATTTAACTAGCACACCATGTATACCTGTGTGTGTGTGTGTGTGTGTGTGTGTGTGTGTGTGTGTGTGTATAGCTGTATTGTATACATGTACAGCTATATTGTTAACTGCATAGACTATCTTTTACAGAAGGTCTGGAATTTATTCACTTCACACAATAGTTTTATGCTTAAAAAAGACCAGTTCTCCATTTGCCCCTCCTTGACTCTTTTTCTCTGGCAATCCACATTCCCTTCTCTGCTTCTGTGAATTGTGCTGTCTTATATACCTCACACACATGGAATTATGAAGTGTCTGTCCTTTTCTTATTGAGTTAATTGAGAGGACAAATGCAGTGTTCTTTATCTTTGTTGTAAATGAAAAGATGTGCTTCTTGTGTGTCTATGCTGCATTTTCTTTATTCATCAGTATGACTGTAATTGGTTTCTTTCTGTATCTTGTGATTTTTAGTAGCTTTACAAATGAATATAGAGGTGTGTATATACTATAGAAATATACAAGTGGCCACTAGGTATACAAAGATATAAAGAGTTTTTATGACTCATCATCCTGCGAAGAGCAGGTCAAACATCAATGAGATTTGACTTCATATGTGTTATGATAGCTGTCTTTTTTTTCATGGCCTTCAAAAAATTACTATTGACATATTTATTTATGTGTACATATGCATATGTACATATATATGTGCATAACTATATAAATAAAACATGCTTGAATCTGTTTAGTGCTGCTTGTATGTATACGATTTCAGAGTTGACCACTTGGTATTAGATAACCAATTAGGGGGCTTACCTTAGAGAGGACTAATTCTCCCACTCTTCATAGTTACTAGTTGCCAGTAGTTCTTTGTTTGGGAGTGGAGCCCCATAAGATTTCCCCTTCTAATTCACTATGTCCATTGCTGTTCAGGCCTTGTTTAAGCATGATGGCTGTTAGTTTTTTAAAAGACAGGTATGATAAAATTAGGGGGGGAAAGAAACCATTATACACAGTTAGTCAAGATGTGTGTTTTCCCACAATGGAACACATAAGCAATGTGGCACTATTGGATACAATTATGAATCTTTAAGACAGACCTACCATATGGTTTCGATATCCCACTTCTGATTATAATAAATAGCTTTAATTATTACACTATGAGTACTTAGAGGAAGTGGCACTTTGGTCTCCTTTCTTCATGGACTAGTTATATTCTATGAAATTAAAATTATTCTGAAATAACTAAAGGAACAGAAAACAAATCCTGGTTATTAAAAAATGGGAAAACGAGTGTTCCTGTCCTAGGAAAACACCTCTCTGTAGAAATGCTAGAATGTATAAAAAACCTGCCAGCAGAAGGTTGGAGTCAGGAGTCACAGAAATTTCCACGCTGAACTTCAGGCTCTCAAGGCATTGTCTAGTTGTTGGAATTTGCCAGAGGAGGTGTGTAGAGTGTTAGAACATCTCTAGATTTTCCTCTAGAGGTTAGAATGAGGAAGATTTTTGAATAGTATTTAATTTTCTCAGGGTAAAAATAGAATGAAAATAATTATAATTCTTATAAAAGACTGAACTTATAATTCATAAATTTTCATTTTTTAGATTATCACAATGCAAGAAGGCATTTTAGCATTTTGATTATGAATACTATTGTACCATTTAGAGGAAATATTTATTCTAAATTTTAACATTCAATAAACCTGTTATTAAATATTACCCTAGATTCACTTTAAGTTTTGTCAAGGTTAAATGAATTAAGAATCTGCATACAGATAAAAAAATAAGACAGCACACATACTGGAATGACCATTTTCTTCTAAAATGTATGATTATTTGGACAGAAATATTCTTAGGGTAAAACAGTTCTTTCCCTAAGACTATTGGTGTTAGATATGGTAACCAACATTTCATAAGTTCCTATTAAAAATAATTCTTGTCAGATAACAAGTGTTCAATAAATCTCAGATCCCATATTTTTCATAAAAGATATGTCAAGGTAAGGTGGAGGTGGTGGTGCACACCTTTAATCCCAGCACTCGGGAGGCAGAGCCAGGCAAATCTAAGTGAGTTTGAGGCCAACCTGGTCTACAGAGTGGGATCCAGACAGGCACCAAAACTACACAGAGAAACCCTGTCTCGAAAAAAAAAAAAAAAAAGATATTATGTCAAGAGAATAACATGTATTAAGTCAATTTCTCCCATACTCTGGAGGGTAAAAATTATTATAACCTTCATTTTGCAGAAGAGGACATTCCTGCTCAGCCTCACAGATGAAGATCTGAATGTAGTCCAGCCATGTTAACATCCATGGGTCAGATCCAACTGATGAAGGGCAGTCACACATGCTGTGCTTGTGGACACCATTCAAGGAAAGTTTATATCATTTAGTTAGGATGCATTTTTCAAAAAAATCACACTGTATTCATTTTACCCAGTAATGACCCACCATTCTCATTAGAAATTTTTCTAATGATGTTTGATTTAATTAGCCTGCTATCACAATACATTTCTAAACTCTAGTAATTGTATATAGCATATCCTCAGCAGTACAGAATTCCACTTGATGGAAGGAAAAATTAAGGATATTAAATGCTGACAATGACTACAAAAGTTTTTATTTTGCCTTATGAGATGCACAACAGCAATTTGTACACTTTAAATTCCTAATCACATTTGCTCTCCAAACCTAATGTAGTTGTGAGCTGTTGTACTTTAAATGTGTGGTCACTCTAAAGTCAGTATTTTTAGCCTTAACCTGCTTTTCTGGAATTGAAAAACTTGATTTCCAATTGTTTGATGAATGGTATAATTTTTTTATTAATAAACCCAAGGAGCCCTTTTATTTCCGTTTTGACTTTCTATTAATGTGAATGTTGTGGCATTGTGTGTGTGTGTGTGTGTGTGTGTGTGTGTGTGTGTGTGTGTGTTTTCTGCTTGCATGTGAGTGAATATATGTGTAAGCATGTGTGTGTAAGAGAGAGAGTACGTGTGCCCATACACACTCATATATAGGCCAGAGGTCAACATCAGATGTTTTTCCCTGTCGTGTTCTGTATTAACTCTTTAGACAGGTCTCTCATTGTGCTTGGAGCTTGCTGTTTGCTTAGAATGGCTGGCCAGAAAGCCCTCAGGATCTACCCGTGTCTCTCCCCAGTGCTGGAATTAGAGGTATGTTTGTTATGCTCAGCTTTGACATGGATCTTCATGCTTGGCCAGCAAGCAATTCAAAGACTAAGCCATCTCCCCAGCTCCTGCACCATCATTTTCTTATGCATCTAAGTGGAAAACGTCAAAGCCACTGTCTTTTCAGGGTTAGGCCATTATAGCTCTTTAGATTTTCATTCTACCATACTGAAATATCACCACCTTAACTTAAGGCTTACTCTCATCTCTCATTTATGGTCTACTGATCTTTGGGGTCTCCATCACATTTGTTTACTATCTCTTAGAGCATCATGTACTGGGAAATAAGAGAATTTCATCAAGAAGGGTCTGCTTATGTTTATACCACGGGTCCACTGTCCTCTAAGCAATATGATGCAGAGCAAGATAATTTATCTTCAAGTCTCAGCTCCTTGTACTTTTTGAAAAGAAAGCAAAGGAAGAACATCTATCATGCCTTCTCTGCAGCAAAGTCTAAGAGGACTAAGTCTGAGAGAACTAAGATGAGACAAACAATTCTTTATCTTTGTCTTTTTAGAAGAAAACTTTTTGAGATTATTATATAATTACATTTCTCCCTTTCCTTTCCTCCTCTCAAACCCTCCCATTTACCCTTCCTTGTTCTCTTTCAAATTCTTGGCTTCTTTTTTTAGTAACTGTTATTTCATTCATATGTGCATATATAAATATATTCCTAAATATGACTTGCTCAGTCCACATAATGTTACTTATATGTATGGGTATGAAAATAATAGACGTGCACAAAAACAAAAGCAAACCAAAAATACAGCCACCTGGTCAATCTCCACAAACAGGGTGAGGGGTGGATGGAAAACACATGATAACCATAGAGCATATCTGGGCTGGATCCAGGCCATCCCCTAATGCCTCTCTTTCCCCAAGACCCTGTTTAAGAAAAGCTCTCAAGGCCTCAACCCTACACAAATAATGACAAGCAACTAAGTAAGGCAGAGAACAAGAGAAATAACCTTCTCCAAGAAAGAGCACACCAGTTGGTTATCTAATGCCAAAGATCAGCTCTGAGAAAACAATTCTTACAAACTACTTAGGAAATTGTAAGTACTCTATAAACCATAGTTTTTAATGGCCCTTATTAGACTCACCAATAGATTCACCATCACCTATTGAAAATAAGGAATGGCTTATTGTAATCAAAGGTCACAGTTCAACAGTTTTGACTTTGTTAATGTCTCTCTGGCACAATCATCACGTTCAGCTGTTAACAGAAAGTTTGGGGATTTGAGCCTACCCACCAAAAGCAGCTTCTGATGGAGCTGGAGAGATGGCGCAGCACTTAAGAGTATATATTGTACTTCTAAAGGATCCAAATTCAGTTCTCAGCACCTGCATCAGATGGTTCACAATATCCTGTGACTCCAGCTCCAGTACATCTGACACAGGCACCCGCTCTTGCGTGGTTTGTGTGTTTGAGCGCACACACACACACACACACACACACACACACACCACAGTAGAAATAAAAATAAGAATCTTGCCTTTTCTGCTACAACAAGCTCCCAACAAGCAAAATCACATATGGTGTTGGTGTTGGGTGAGTAGTTATAACTAATCAGCCATGATGGAAAGATAGATCCTAACAACAAATGTGACAATTGTATTTATATTATTTTCCAAATAATATAAGTTTCCAGAAACAGAAGTACAAATTCCATTCTTTGTAGACATGACTGTCCCTGTAATACCTAGCACAGACTATAGTATGTAGTTGGCTTCAACATCTCAGTGTTGAATGTAGTGAAATACATCAGCATCCTGACACAGTACCATTCAAAGCGCTGTAGCAATAAAACACTCTGTGATACCATCTCTTTATTTCCATGTAGCCTTAAATTTTTAATAGAATAAATCATTCTCCTTGTCAAATTGTTAACATTTGTTAAGTTATCACCCAATTCAACTAGTCTATATTAAACAGAGACTATGTGCTAGACAGTGCTTTCTTCAGATCCTAAACATATAAATGAAGTCATGTTCTACAGTGTAGAATCCAGAGCCTTGCAACCCAGTCTTTCTGTAGTGTTAGAACACCCAGTGGTTAATCAAAGGTATGGGCTCCCAGGCCCTAACCTAGGCCTCCTAAAATGCATTGCATTTAGGAAGGCCCACAAGTGTTTTAATATGCAGGCATGGGAGGCACTGGGTTCCACATAAGAATTATTTACATGTATAAGAGTAGAGATGCCTACAATCAAATTGGAGAGCCAATAACATCGAGCCTCTTGGCCAATTAAACTATTTTCTGCTAACACAGAAAGCTGTTTCTTTTAATATATAGATGAATTTTGTAAAAAGTTCCATTTAATACCATTATAGAATATATTTTAATGAAGTGACAACTATAATTCTAAAGTGTATCATTTCAAGATAAAGAAATGAAAATACCAAGATTGTGTGAGGTCCTCTGCTTTGGGCCTTCTATTGATACAGTTTAGGGAGATTATATCAACAAATACTGCTATCTAAAACAAAATGTCACTCACGAATTTTAGTGGTGACAAATTCTATATAAGTAAAAGGAATAAAATATTTGCCAGAACAAAAGACATTCATTGTTTCCCCACCTCAGGATTAAATCAGAGTTGCTGGTCCATAAAGAGACACCCATTTCAATCCCCTGAAACAACGTGATAGCTAGTGGAGTGATCTGCACAACTGGACTTCAGCTACTCTCATGAGCCACATTGGGAGCAAAAGCGAACCATCTGCAAAGTACGGACCGAAAGACTCACAGCCAAGAGAGAAGCTTAATCAGAGCTGTGGCTAGGCTGGAGGAGAAATCAGGAGACACCACCCAAGAGCCTGCAGCAAAGCAACCTTCAGGTAGAAGCGAACATCATCAGTCCAGGTGCCCAGTGGTCCCTCACAGCGCAGGAATGCAGAGAGAGAAATAACACTAGGTGTCAATGACACTGCAGGCGTGTTGCATTTAATGTGCTCACAAAAATGCCATCTCAAGAAGGAACCTGGGGCATTCCAGCTGCTGTGGAACCACCACTGAATTCTGGTGTGGCAGAGGAGTCCCTAAGGCACTTTATGTTAATGACAAGTGCATTATAACGTGTTCTAATTAAACGTCATTTCAACACTTGTCATCAGGGGAAGCCAAGCGCCCTCTCCTCTGCCTTCTCCCTGTTCAAAGATGCTGTGCTCCACTGTGGAACCAGCTTTTCACAGCACTCAGGGCACCAAGAGATGAACATATTTATTTTGTCTTGTGTATTTAAAATTTATAATTGGAAATTTTCTTCAGTGTATTTTGTATGTCGCATTTCCCTGACTAAAAGTCATAAAGTAAAATCAGCAATGAATTAGGGAAAACATAAAACACCACAGTTACCATGAAAACGGCCCAGGTCCAAGAATAACGTGCTCCAAGGCAAGCACTTTACACCCCTTAAACCTTCCTAAGTTTTCAACACTTTTTCTTTTTTTCATTTTGCACTTCTTTAAGGAAAACCCATGTCTATATATCATGGCAAGGACTTTCTGTCCCCCTGGGTTCCCTGGTTTCCTTATTTTTTTTTTTTATTGATTTAAGACCTGGCTGAAATGAACTGACTACATGACAGGTAGAACTCCTTTTCAACAAACTTAACCAGGCTCCAACACTGCTAAATTGTCCCCACAGCATTCAGATGGAAGCCTGCTGCCCTTGTGAACAGATGAGGGGTAAACAGCTTATACAAGGCTTCTTACAAACTCCATTTGCACGAAAGAACAAGTGTGGAATTGTGTACTGGCATTCTGCAAGGCAAAGATAAATATCACTGTTCCCAAATTTACACCTTTGCCTGAAACAGGTTAGCACATCTAATTTTATGACCAAAACATACTTCTCCTCAACTCTCGGCTTTCTTGTGACTCCCCCTTCTTATCCAAAGTCTATTTTTCAAGGTCAAATGTTAAGTCTCCTTCCTACGGAAAAGTCTCCCTAAAGCCCTCCTGAAACTATTTGCGGGCTTTATCTCTTTCCACTTAGAAAGCTTCTTTCATTTCCTAAACATATAAAAATCAGTTCACTTGTTATAGGCATTATTTCTGTGTGTATAAAGATGGCCTCTAGTCAGCTCTTTGGGACCCTGTCAGAATGCTCTGAGCTCTCTGAGGTTAGCTACCAAGCCTCCCATACCAGAACCAAGCAGGGAATATGATGCTTCTCGCCCCTTTTCCTCATTGCATTACAACCTTTGGTCACTAAGTAGGCACTCATCTAATGTTAAACAAATAATGAAATGAATAAAAAAATTGTCAGTAAAGCATAAACAGTATTTCAAAGACAGATTAATTATCAATAGGAAAAAAATAAATGAATAAACACTGTTTGTAGATGTGCACAGGCAGAAGAAATCTTCCATTTCTAATGTTCTAATCCTATCTCTAAATAGTCTACAGGACAGAGAAACTTAAATCCCATGCAGCTGAGGGCATTGGGTGGGGGTAGAACTAAAAAAAGTCTGTGGCCTGGGGAGATGGGAGTGTTATTTTATTGTGGACCTAAAGTGTGTCACCAGGATCTATATCTTGGTGATGTTTTCTTCTGGGTGATGGTAAGTAGCTCCTGCATCTCTCATGGTGGTTGTGGTGCTCACCCTGTAGCATGAAGCCAAACAGAGAGAGGAGCCCGTGCTCTAGCAATCCTGATTGGATTAGTGCTGTGGAATAATCCTTTGGTACCCTGTGAAGATTTGTCTCTGTGATAGGTTTAATAAAGCAGCTGACTGGCCAAAAGCTGAACTGTATAAAGTTAGGCAGGAAAACCAAACTGAAAATGATGGGAATAAGAAGGGGAGATGCCAGCAGACAAGGAGGAAACAGGACATATAGAAAATGAGGTAACGAGCCACAAGCCATGTGGCAAAGCATAAATAAGAAATATGGGTTAATTTAAGTGTAAGAGTTAGCTAGTAAGAAGCCGGGGCTATTGGTTGAGGATTTATAATTAATATTAAGACTCTGAGTGGTTATTTGGGAGCACTGCCAGGACAGGAAAACTCTGCCAACAGGTCAGGATGGATTTGGTTCCCAAAGCAGTCATTATACATACCAGTGAAAAGATGTGAAGCAATTATAAAAACAAATGGGACATTAATCTGACTCAAACATATTTAACTGGTAAATCAAGAACAAGGTTAAATGGGAGAAGAGGAGGATGCTGGGGAGGCTAACGGGAGGTGTCCTGATTACGATTTCTTTTATGTTTATTATTATAAAACTAACGAACAAAACGCAAGAACCTGAGACAGTTACCACTGCCACAATGCACCCGCCACTGTCCCTTCTGGCTCCCAAAAGGAAGTACCATTTCTTGCCCTGCCTATTCTCCAGGCCACTCTTTCCCTCTCCTTTCGGGTCCTCCAAATTCATTGATCCATGCCGGCCAGCTGAAAATAAACTCCACCTCTCGGACCAAATGCTCCTTTCGATTGGAGAGCGGACTGGCGGCACTAACCCAATTCCTGTAACATTGCCCACTCTATTTGGTTGTTATTTTGCTACTATAAGGTAAGTTAATAGAAAGCAGGGATGCTCTCCTCAACCACCTATGCAGGAGGTCACCACAAGTCCATTGCTTATACGATGGTGAAACAAGGACTTCCGTAAAATAATGATGTAATGATCTGCCTCGACTTCCTCTGTGTGTGTGTGTGTGTGTGTGTGTGTGTGTGTGTGTGTGCACGCGCACTGTTACAATTGTGGAAGCTATTATTTGATTTTAAGTATTCTCTCTGATCACTGCCCATCTTATATTTTTGAGACCCCTCTCACTGAACCTGGAACTCACTGATTTGAGCCAGAGCTGGGATGCCTTTCCCAGCACTGCATTACAGGTATGGACCTCCATAGCCAGCTTCGTGTGTGGGTAATCAGGATCTGAGTTCAAATCAGAGGCCTTCAGAGCGGCTCTTTCTACCTCTTGAACTACCCAGCTAGCCCCTAACGTCTTTATAATCATAAAAACTTAAGGTTGGAAGAAATCTACTATAAAGATTTTGAAAGATGTGAAGTGATTTCCACACATTATCACATTTGCTTCCTGCCAAATGTCTACTAGCTGATATGAGTTAGTCATCTCTTAGAAAATACGGAATATGGTCTAAAAACCTCTAATGTTTGCTTAAGTTTACACCTGTGCTGGAACAAAATTAGAACCCCAGAATTGTAACCCCTGCTCTGGTGACTGTCCCACTTTGTCACTTTGAATTATCACATTTGAAGATGACAGAATGTAAAAACCTCAGGCACATGATTTCATATTTATATGATTTCCATACTGGCTACTGCAAAGCAGGATTTTTAGCTAGAACTCTTCTTAAGAGATTTGCATAATTCATACTGTTTTCCCCATACCAAGTGAACATCCAGTTCAGAAAATGAAATTTAAAAATAACTGATCCGAATGTGCACTCCATGCTTTTAATCTCCAGGTGTCTGCTGATGTGGGAGAGCAGCATTAGGAGAAAGAATTATATGGTGTCGAGTAGATGTCACCCAGAACAAGAGCCTCATCCTCTGCAGCTGACCAGAGGAATTCCAGAAACAGCAAGCCAGTCTTATCCCCCACCCCCCACCCCCCGACCCCTTGCTGCCATCTCTGACATCCAGCTATCTCCCCTGGCATCTGCCCAACAGGACCATCTGGGCTTTGTATTCATGTCCTACTTGGGATGACTCCTGCTGCTCTCAGCACAGACCCTGCTCCAGTTGAGGGTCCCCTCCCCCTTGTCACCACTTTTTACCTGCTCTCCAAGGTCTTAAAGATAGCATATCTCAAGCCGGGCGTTGGTGGCGCACGCCTTTAATCCCAGCACTCGGGAGGCAGAGGTAGGCGGATCTCTGTGAGTTCCAGGCCAGCCTGGGCTACCAAGTGAGCTCCAGGAAAGGCGCAAAGCTACACAGAGAAACCCTGTCTCGAAAAAAAAAAAAAAAAAAAAAGATAGCATATCTCTCCTGGCTTATGCTGAAATTCCTAACCTGAAATTCCAGGCCTCTGGATCTGATACCTGAGTGGCTCTGTTGCCTGGCAAAGTCAGAGTTTTCATTTGGAAAGTGTAAACGTGCTTCATGTTCGTTTGTTTGAGACAGCAGACAAACCTGCACAGAACTCCTAAGACAAAGAACAAGACCTGATCTGCATGCTGAGGTACTGGCATGTGTGCAGAGATACCTTTCCTGATTCTGTCTTCATACTTTATAGACCTCCGGTGCTGTGGTTGCCCAGAAACAATGCACACGCTCCCAGGACCAATCCTGCAGAAACTCCTGTGCTCATTGCCAGCAGAGCTTTGTTATTTCATCTGTCATCCAGGGTATTAATGAAGAAGCTGAATGGAAGCTGTGCCTCTCAAACAATGAAACAAAACCCATGAAGCCATTCTATTAGCAGAAGTCTAAGCTGGTCTGAGACCTATGTTACTCCTCTGCCAGCAGAAGCATCCTGATGGTGTTGTCGAAGACAGAAGAGGCGTGAGTGGGTGGGGTTTTGTCATTGCTTCCAACTAATTCTTAATGTTTCCAAAACATTATAATAAAAGATAAAAGTTATTGTCTATTGCTTATTAGTCAACCATTGGAAATCCAAGTTCTAGTCAGAATTCAAGAGAGGGAGGAAAGGTAGGGGTAGATAATTAATTGATGGGCTTTGTGAAACAGCCTACCTTATACCTCCTTCAGGAAAGCATATGGCAGCTCATGTGACCTAAATCACAAAACAACATTTGTGGGGATGAAGCAATTTGCAGGGCTGAGCGGAAGAACTCATTCCTTTCTTGATGCCTATTACCTATGCAGCTGCAGTATCATTTCAAATGAATTTTCTAACAAGGATGATTCAGATAGAACTTTGCAGGCTTGGGAGTCCTTCTATTAGGACAGAGTCATCTCAAATGAGTAGAAATCTGAAGACTGCCATTACCAGTGTAACGTACTTAAGAGAGCTTCTGCAAAAGCCGTTCAGTGGGTCCCTTGTTTACCTGAAATTGAATGACAGGTACCAGTCACATGGTGAATGTTTTAAAGGTTTCCTTCATGGAAATTGATTCTCATTCTCTCCTAGGAGAGATCGGCTTGGTTCTTGAATTATATAAGGAATTATTTAGACTTCCTCTGGCATCAAATACCTGGGTTCTTGGAAGTCAGTATGAAATAAAGGACACTGACTGGTGACTTCCATACCATCTTGTGGTTCTCAGTCCTTGGTGCATTTCATACATTTTAAGATATATGTAAATATGTGTATGTATGTGCATATTTATTAGCATCCTAGGAATTAAGCTGATTGAATAACCCTGGGCTGTTTATTCTGATACATCCTAAAGTTAAACAACTGTTCTAGGCTTCCTCAACCCTCAATTTCCTGAAATAGACTAGATGCCATTGCCAAATTAATTTCCCCTACAAATTAATGTGTTCTTGGCATAATACTAAGAAAGTGGTCAGAAATGGACAAGCCTCCCAACAAAGCTGCTAATTAAATGAGAACTCGAACTCCAACTTTCCACATCGGTAGTAAACAACTGTAAAAGCACAAAGAGGGGGAAGGTACTGAACAGAATTCAGAAAAACCAACACAAATCCTGACTTGTGGAGGCCAGAACCCCCAAGCTCTTAATCCAAAAGAGAAGAAATATCACTTTCTGAGACCACATTTGTATTCTCTCATCGACTTTAGAAATAGCAGGTAAAGTTATTTAACCATTTGTCCTGAAAAGGTAAACACATACACACACACAAACAAACAAACAAAAATACTATCTCATTCGTTTATGCACTCAAGAGTCATCATATGCCACTCATATTACTGATTCTGAATGCATTTAAAAAGTTTAGCTTTTAATGACCTGTTGTCAAGTCTCTAAAATGAAATCTTTTTTACTGACTTCTAACGGTAACCTTATGCTGGTCTGTCTGTGCCCCAGCCTATGACCTTGTGAATATTTTTTCAAGTGGGAAATATATTCAATTTTTATAACAAAGGAAAGGAAATTTTGTATTTGTAGCTCCAGGTTTTAAGTATTTATTTGCCCTACATTGGTGACATAAAGTTCACATTTTCACTCAACCAATTGTTGAGGGAAATTCAACTGGAGTCTCTCATGCGTGAACTAGGATATATGTTTCTAGAATAGCTTCAGTAAAATGAATAGTTCCTAGATGACATGTGGCCTTTTGAGTATGAAAAGATTTCCAGACACTTAAAAATATGTTGGACCAGCTGCTTTCAAATATTCTCTCATGTGCTTCAGGAAGTTAGGATCAGCTTGATAACACTGAACTCCTTAGGAGGGAGGCTGTAAGGAGAACACAACTTCATCAGTTCTGATGAAGCTAAATCTTCACTAACTGTCTCAAAAACTTCATTTCCTACTTGCAATAGCTTAATGACTGATAATTATTCTCTATGTGACATATGGGCTACTTATTTTGTGAAAACAACTTATTTGTTTATATTGTATTATTTACTATGATGTTGTCTGAGTAATTATAAAGGAATCAAAATCAAGTATTATTGGTAATCCTTGCAGTGAGGAAGGTAATTTTATGGAATGCAGAGTCCCTATCTACTTCTCCTCAAACTCTTGGTCTCTGTCAAAATGAGGAATTTCTTTTTTTGTTCAGGCCTGAGTATAACTCTTATTTCATTGCATCATCTTTTACTAGCATCTTGCTTAAGCTAGGGAAACAAAGGATTTAGCCTTCCTAGCCTCTTTTGTTTTGAGAATTGTCTTGGTGCCATTGCCTCTGTCCATTGAATTACAAGGATGTCAACAACTGTGTCTTGTCAGACTTTTCCAAAAGCAAAACACAGCTGTCACTGTCCGCGGTGTGTTTCTTGAATTCAATGCTGTTGCTCATGATCAAGTTCAGCACTGATCTCTTGAAAATGGGACTTGTCTATCTTTTGTATATAAAATTATCCTAAAACAACCTAAATCTACAGTATATATATTATCATTCAGTAATTTTATGTGGGTAAAGAATCTGAAAGCAACTTATCTCAGTGCTACTGGCTTGCTTCTGACTAGATTTTGAATGTGTCCTTCAAAAGCTTGTGCGTTGGAGAACTAATACCCAAATTAATATGTTAATGGTTTGGGGAGTTGGGGCCTTTGAGAGTGAAGCCTCTTGATGGCCCTAGTGACTTTACAAGAAGGGAAATTGGCTAAAGCTAGAATACTTCTCTAACTCCCAAGGTGACATCTGTTACTAGGTTAAGATGCAGTGAGGAGGACCTGCCAATGCCCAAGTCTAGATCTTCCCAGATTAATTAAATGCCTATTTCTTATCAGTTTTCCACCCTATACTAACTATATAGAAAGCAGCAACAAAACCTAGACTGAAATTGTCTCTCTTGACAATGCAGTCAAGTTGAGAACTGGAGCTGTATCAGTTGACAGCAGGATGGAAACTTGAAGACCCGCCTCCAGAGTAGTTACTCACATGCCTGGGAGTCTGATGCTGGCTATGGGCAAGATACTGCAGTCATCACTATGAGAACCTTCCTTCAGAGCTGTTTGCATGTCTTCATGCTACCATAGCTTTGCCTGGAGTAAGCGATATGAGGCAGAGGAAAGTAAAAACCTCGTATCCTTTACAACCTAGCTTGGGAGTCTCAAGTTATATTTTTTTATTCCAGAAATAACCATTTTGTTGTGTGATTCTGCCATGCAACACTACAGGGGTGTAAACAAAGATGTGAGTACCAGGAAGTGAGTTGAGCAACGGGCATCTTTAGAGGCAAGCTGCTACAATATACATTTTCTTCCTCCTGTAAGACCCAGAGCCAGACATTGTAATGTGTGCTTTGAGTCATGAACTAGAAGTCCAGTATTTTACTAGAGAGTATTTGAATGGTACAAAATAATATTTGCAAGTAATTTAGTAGCATTTTGGAGGGCAAATAAATGTATAGAAAGCTTTTTACAGCATATTGATTTCTACGTTCACAGAGGACTCAAAATAGCACAGATTCTGATATGATGTACCCTACAACTTAGTGGTCCTCCCAGGAATCTGTTTTACTCATTTAGAACAACAGGTAGTAAGTTCCACTAAAAGCAGAACTTATAGCTCCAGAAGTTTCATGGAGACGCAGATTATAATTCTTTTCTATCAAAAAGACAAGTCTGTGTCCTTAATGTGAAAATCTCTTAACCTTTGAAACATTAGATGAACCTAAATGAGTGTGTCCTGGATAGGTGAATAAAAGCACACTGAATGCTGTGTGTGTTTAATGAAGATTTGGTTTGTCTCAGTTCGTGTCCGTATGGAGGAGAGAGGAAGAGATTCCAATCAATCGAAAGGACCCAATGGTAAAATACTAAAGCAATTCCCTTTGACTTGAGTGCAGGATAATAATTGCTACTATTATCACTTCTATGCAAATTTTAGTGAAGACCTAGCCAACATGACAAGACAAGAAAGAATGAAAAGGCATATGTGTCAAGTATCAGTTCTATCTCTATATGTTAGCAACAAATAGTTGAATTTTTAAGATATCATTTCAAATAGTATCTAAAATGTCATATGCTATGAGTAAATCTGGTAAGGCAAAGCTTCCACTCTGACTACTAAAATTAAATATTGAAAGTAAGACAAATACAATACTTTAAATAATTTTGTTATCCCCAACTTGATCCATAAATGTGTGAAATCCATACCAAAATTCTAGCAGTTATTTTTGTCCAAAGTGACAGATGTGAAGAGCCAAGAATAGCCAAGCAGCCATCTTGAAAGGAGGGCAAAGCTGGGGTGCTTACACTTGCAGACAGAAAACCTGTCATAGGCTGTGGTGATTAAGACAGTGAAGGTATGGGGTTAGCACAGGGAAACATGTGGGCTTGGGAAAGAAAAGAGAGTCCAGAAACAGATCCTACACATATGTCACCTAATGTTTTATAAAGATAACATTTTGGTACCATGGGAAAGAGTGGTTATTTTAATAAGTGGCAAAAATCTGGATCCCATCTTCATACCTTACACATAAATAAATTACATGGATATCATAGGCAAAAATGTAAACTGCCAAAGCTTTTAGATGGTCTTAGAAGAAAGATTTGTTTAACACAATATATAAACCAAAATCCATAAATAAAATTATAAGATTTGGACTTTCCTAAATACAAACTTTCCATGTTTCCAAATATACTACTAAGGTAATAAAAAGAGGTAATCCAAACACTCCTAAAAGACCATTTCAATGGGTGCACACAACAATAAAAACCGCTTGTACTCACAGCGTGTCTTTTAAAAAACACAATACTGCAAATACAGGAAATAAAGGAAAAAAGGAAAAAGAAGGAAGTGTCAAATAACTGAAAAACATCTGAAAACAATCTACTGGTGATCAAGGAGAATAAAATTTAAGACAAATGTAACACGACACGAATTTTTTAAATGGCTAAATGATTGAAAGCCCCACGTTTGGGTAAGAATGTGGAACAATGAGGCTCCCAGACCTGCATAAGGTTTTCTGACAGTCTGTCCTAAAGCTGGGCAAACTCACACCTATGACTCTCCTCTTTCACTTCCAAGGATATGCCTAACTGATACACCTGCATATGCTTACCCAAAGACTGATACTAAATGACAAAGCCAGCATTACTCATAGAAGACACAAAGTAAAAATGTGTGCTTATCAGTAACATAACCAATAAAACATCATGGTATGGTGGTACAATCCCATAATGAAATACCAAAAAGAAATGAGAATAAGCCACAAACAAGCACCCTCAATCTCGTACCTTGATAATATACAGAGGTGACTCACGTGCTCTGACATAAACAACATTAGCTGCTCTTCCTAACAGTGCCGGTCAGAGGTGACAAGTTGGCACAATTAAATCGAGCCTGGTAAGTACGCTCATACCACAGAAACAGAAAATGTTATGAAGCAGACATTCTTTTCTTTGTGCCTTTTCCCTTCTAGACGAGTGGTTTAGCAGCTTAATACTGGATGTAGTGGGTAGCCATTCCAGCTTTGATCTGGAAGTTCCAACCCCCATTGAGGCTTTGGTAACTGTCACGCTTACAAGGCGGGGCCAAGAGAGGGCCCTGAAGACCCGGGATCTGGATGCACCGCCCTCTCTTGGTTCCTGGACCCTGGATGCTAGAGGTAGACCGAGCAGAGTTCTCCAGAGAACACCGCCGCCGGACTGCGCTACGTCTTCCCCAGACCCTGTAAACTATCCCTTCTCTTGTAAGTTACACCACTAAATAAACCTCCCTTTTCACTATGTGGAGTGGCCTTAATAATTTCACCAATAACTGGATGCATTTTTCTAAGCATATGTTGAATAAATAAAGGTATTCACCAATTAAGCACATATTGTGCACATCTGTACTATAAAGTATTAGTGTTGTCCTCCCAGGGAAACGGATGGCTGGGAGGCAGCATGAGAGGCTTCTAAAATACTGAGATAATTCAATGTAACTCAGGATCTGACTAAGCAATAATACTATTGATAGTATCTACACTTTCATGATGTATAGTCACAGGTTTACCTGCAGGTTTGTTGATTAGTCTCTTAAATGCCTAATGACATTTCATTTTCGATGTGATGTTGTAATTTATAGGTCAGCAAACTTTCTCCAAGTAACCTTACAGTAAATATTTTAGGCTTTAAGACACTCATAAATTTAGTCAATATTGTCATTGTGGCAGCCAAAATAGCCACAAAACAATACGCAAGTCAATAAGCATAATTGTGTTCTAATTAAACTCTTCTTACAAAATTAAGTGGTCACCTAGGTTGTATTTGCAGCTTTGGTTAGCTAAGTAACCCCTGAACTAGTTGATTTCTAATCAAATTTGCTATAGACTGACTAGAGAATGTCCTCATGATGGTATAATCCAACATTGTTTCATCAGAGGAAGACTAGAAATGGCCCGACCACACCAGAGTGTGGCTCAGGTCATGACCACCTGTGGGCAGGCATCTGACATCTCATCTGGAAGCCTCTCCCAACTGCCATAGGCTCTAATTGTACTCTCTTAACCATTTGCATCTCTAGGTAGTAAATATACACTTCGTAAAAAAAAAAAAAAAAAAAAGAAAAGAAAAAGAAAGCTTAAAGGAGTCCAATGCGTCTTAGAATACAATACCTGTTTCTGGCAGCAGGTAAAAATGTGAAACACAAAACCATGCATCTTAAACTATAGCATCCCATCACTTGTATCCAAAATGGGGGAAAATGGTTATCACGTCTATTTTCTTTTTAAAGTAGCTAGGAAAAGAAGTCTAGTCCCCAGAGAGACTATGTGGCTACTTCTTTCCAGAAGATACACGTCCAAAATTACAAGGAGAGTATTACAGCCCTTGCAGGGAAGTGAGGATTACAGGGAAGTTGGACTACTAAAGTCCAACCATGCCAACAGAGAAGAGATGTGTGCATCACAGGGTCTGCTCAGGAGGTGTCACAATTGCCATTGGGGTAGATATTAACAAGATAAAAACCAGCTGGGAGGTGGTGGTGCACGTCTTTAATCCTAGCACTCTCGGGAGGCAGAGCCAGGTGGATCTTTGTGAGTTTGGGGCCAGCCTGGGCTACAGAGTGAGTTCTAGGAGAGGCGCAAAGCTACACAGAGAAACCCTGTCTCAAGAAACCAAAAAAAAAAAAAAAAAAGAAAAAAAAAGCCCTAATGGGATGTGTGATAGTACAAACTTTGCAGACACACTTTGTAAAAGGTAGTGTAAGAAGACACAAATCGCATCAGAGGAGGAAAGCTTACTAGTAAAGTCATTCTTAAAGCACTCAATGCAGAGCTCACAGTGAGTGCATAGAGATTTTCATGAGTACATGGAGAGAGATGTGTCCCATGCAGAAGCCTAATGCAAAGCACAAGAGAGCAAATATGCTGATGGGTGCATTACAGAAACATTCCAGAAAGTAAAAGCAGATGCTGCCGTTTCCATGTGCATTTTAATACACTGGGAACTCGACTTCCGGAGGTACGTGGTCATTGTAACAAAACTGGAACCACACTGTCATAACTACATGACCATACAAGCAAGTCCTTTGTTTTCCATTCCACATGCATGGAACCACAGCTGATCGAGTGTGTGAGAGAAAGCATGATCATACAGCAACGACCACAGTATGACTGTTGGAATCAAGTCATCTTTGGAGGGAAATGCTTCCAGCTCTTTTCATAAGCATTACATCTGGGTGTCTTGCACATGAACTATATGCTCAGTGTTTGGGGACACCAACACAACTGTACTTAATTACCATCCCAATAGTGAGGGAAATGTGAAACTATTTGCCTCTAACTGCTCTGATCTTCCTCAGGTGTTCCTCCTCTCTAGATGCCGAGGGACAAAATAAAAACTGCCCAATGAGCTTTATAAATCACTGTTACATAATTAACTACATAGTCCCTTTAGGGACTCACTTTAAGGACCATGCTTCAGTTTCTGTTGGTTTTATGCTCAACTCTGTAAAACAGAATTTGGAGTGGGAGAGCAGAGAATTGGCGAGGCTTTGAAAGAGACCCAAAGAATCAGCTGATCTCAGGGGCATTACCCAGGTTCTAGAACTGTCTGGATAGAGTGTTTGGTCTGTATCATAGTGTAAGCCAGCAGTCGGCCAGTACATGCTCTGACGCCTCCATGCATACTGTCTCTATGCCTTGCTTTGTAAAAACCAGTCCCCCTTTAGCTTCTAGTGTATGGTGTGTGTGTGTGTGTGTGTGTGTGTGTGTGTGTGTGTATGTGTATGTTGTGTATGTGTGTGTATGTGTGTGGTGTGTATGTATGTGTGTGTGTGGTGTGTATGTGTGTGTATGTGTGTGGTGTGTATGTATGTGTGTATGTGTGTGGTGTGTATGTATGTGTGTATGTGTGTGGTGTGTATGTGTGTGTGTGCGTGTGTACATATGTGAACATGACTAGATGCCAGAGGTTCCTGTTGAGTGTCTTCCTCAGTTACTTGTTTATCTTTTTATTTTTATTTATTTATTTATTTAGTTAGTTAGTTATTTTTGAGAAACTGTCATGATCTGATCCTGAAGCTCGGCTAATTGGTTCAACTGATTGGCCAATAAGTTTAAGGGAACTGCTTGTCTCTGTCCCTCTCCACCCTAAAAACTGGGCTTGCATATTCATGCCGCCATGCTCAGCTTTTATGTGAGTGCAGAGTATCAAAACGTCTTACCAACTGACCCATCCTCAGTCTCCTCCCATTAGCGGCTGCTGAGTCTTTTCAATATATCCTGTTGGTCCAGTTGCTCTCACCCCCTCTTCTGAAGCAAAGGGTCACTCTACTCATACCCCAGCAGAAGCTAGTGTAGGTCTGCTGGCTATCGATGTGGTCTCTCATATACAGCTACGATGGATACACTGGCCTGATGGGGACCATCAGGAGGAATCTTATGTTTCCCCCACACAGTGTGTTCAGAACTAAACATATTTTTCATACCAGTGATAAGATCTTGGAACAAGTTTTGTGGTTTAACACCTACTCTGAAATAGAAGTATTTTTCTAGTCAATTCTAGAATTTAAAAAACAAAAAACAAAAACACCATAGCAATTAATGCACTCAAGAGTTAGGGAAAAGATTCTGAGAGTCTCCAAAAGTTATGGTAGGTGGAATGTTTTCCCTCCAATTTGAGCCTATGATAGCATGCTGGACTCTTGAGAAAAATACCTGTGTGTTGTTTTCTTATCTTTTTGACTTCTCTTTCTT
This sequence comes from Peromyscus attwateri, assembly GCA_902168425.1. Taxonomy (NCBI): domain Eukaryota; kingdom Metazoa; phylum Chordata; class Mammalia; order Rodentia; family Cricetidae; genus Peromyscus; species Peromyscus attwateri. Next base: position 21,748 of record CABHPP010110596.1, read on the forward strand.
CCTTCTCCTCACTGGGCTGTAGAAGGAAGGGGGATAAAAGGAAAGGCAGGATGATTCCCACCGGTCCGTACTGCCGTTGGCTGGTGGTCCTGGCTTCCTCTGGCCACAGCAGCTGCTAAAAGTCTCTCGTGCACATGTTTGACTTCCTGACTCTTCTGCTGGCAGTCTGGATCCAGCCCCCCATTCAGGAAGGACTCTAACTTGGCTTCCTCTTCACCGGTCGACCTCTTGTTCTTCCTGCACAGATGTCCTGCCCTCCAGCCAAGGATCTCATGAGCACTACCCAGTTTAAAGTGGACCCAGGCTAACCTTGCAAACAAAATAGTTCACATCTGGTTTTGAAGAATCTGAGACTTTTGATCATCTCTCAGTGGGAGTACAGGCTTTTCTTCCAGCAGCCTTCTGTACTTGCTGGCCTCTTCAGGCCACCACTTAGAATTTTAAAGATATTAAGCATCTGTCTTCCAAGCATCATGAAGAAACTCAGATGGAAATTAGCCATTTCATTGTTAGTATCGGCATTTGGTGTTTGGGGCTAGGCAGGGCTGGAGAACCAAACTCAGAACTTTGTACATGTTAAGCACTCTTTCTACCATGGAGATATATCCCTAGTCTTGGAATTTTTTATTTTGAAACTATTCGAAGGCCACCTAGCTCAAAATGACTTAAATGTATGTTCCAGTTACTCCACTGTGGGTGGTATCCACCAATCAGTGGTTGAGAAGACCTTTCCTGGATGTGTGGGCTGGGAAACCATTTCTCCAGGTGGAAAAGCTAGCTGGTACTTTCCTAATGCTAGTACTTCACTCACCTACGACATATAGTCTATTTGTGCAGCCCTCTATCCACTGAACTGTCAGGGTTCTAAAGACAAAACTTTATCTGACCATTTGTCCACCATTTTCAGCAATATTGCATCCATCAAGGTGAGTGATATCACCTCCACATGAGCAAAAATACTTAGGTAATATGAATGGCTTAGGATACACCAATGGGTTAATTTCCATAAAAAGTTACTTAGCGTATCTGTGGTACTGAAAATTCACAGGGAAGGAGCACAGTTATGGAGAAAAGTAGATCATGAGGAAAGGTTGACGAGGTGATCTAACACCCTGGGGACAATAAATATGGGTTAACAAAGTGCATAAATGAAGGAATGACCCAAATATTTGCTCACTATAATTTTCCCTTTAGGTGGCTATTATGTTACTTTTTCTGGGATATGTGAACAAAAGTCAGTTCACCCCGGATAGGACACCAATGAGAAACAAAAGCAGTCATGCCTAAATCTAGATTAGTGAACCAGTGAGTTTATTGGGGTTACTTACAGAAGTGTAGCTAAGGTGTTACTTACAGGAGCATGGCGTGACTCAAAGACAGTTGCAATATGAATAAATCCACCCTAGGATGGGTATCGACACACGATAGCTAAATCCCTAAGTTTCCTGAACAAACTTACAGTAAGTGTAATGGAAGAGTGTTGTCTCCCCAAGTCATTGCTTACTCCACTTATAACCTTGGAGAGAGCCCCCATGAATCTTCTAACTGTCTTGGATCCCTATGCCTAGTAAGTACCATTACATCCTTGACTATTACAAGCCTCTCTCTACTCAGGAATCAGCACTCCAATTCGGATGAAATAGTTATACAACAGTACTCACTTGTAGTTTTTCATGATTCATTCACTAGAGACATCTCCAACTCCTACATACTCCCATGAGTTTGATATAAATTTCAAGAGCTTTAAGCAAAGGTGAAATAACATATACATGGCTCACAACATTTGCTTTATGAAAATATATTTACTTAGAATGAAGGAAGAAGAACGGACATTAAATGACAGAGTAATGTATCATTATGGCTCCCTGAGGGGGAAAAATGCTTGAAACTTGCCACCCTCTAAATCCCATGGTCATAGCAGCTGAAGCCAAAGTGTCCCAGAGTTTAGCCATGGGTAGTCTGTAAGAAGATGACAAAACCCCAGAATTCTCCAAGCCTCAGCCTAGGACAGAAGTAGAGAATTTCAGGAACTCGGGGGGGTGGGGTCTGTATGTGGAAGGTGTGCTTTAGACAATCCTGTGGAGTTCCCACAGATGTTGGTATGGCACAGACCATAGTCAGACATTGTCTCTAGGCCCAAAAGTAGACCAGATATAATGAAGAAAGTTCCACCACCCCACATGGATTGATTGGTTGGTTGGTTGGTTGATTGATTGATTGATTGATTGATTGATTTTTCTAGACAAGATTTCTCTGTGTAACAGCTCTGGCCGTCCTGTCACTGGGCTGTGGTGGTGCATGCCTTTAACTCCAGCATTTGGGAGGCAGAGGCAACTGGATCTCTGTGAGTTCAAGGCCAGCCTGGTTTACAGAGTGAGTTCCAGGGCAGCTGAGGCTACCCAGAGAAACCTTGTCTCAAACAACAAAAAACAAACAAATAAAAGATTACAGACCAGGGACTTAATAAGCTCTGGTTAGTGGCTCAGAAACCACAGGGGTTTTTAAGTGACTGAGAGAGAGCAAACCTTGTGTGGGTATGCTAGAAGAGGATGCACCAGTCACCCACAGGGACCATCGAGTCTGTGTTGTGTCGTACTGAACACATGTCAGTGTAGAAGGAAAGGTGACAGTGACAAAGCCAAGTGCCCCCTGTGAGCCTTGGCTTGGGGCAGCTGTCGTGCAGTTAGAAGACTTGTTTAGGGAATTGTGCTATTTTGTGTGCGGCTAGCATTCTTGTTGAAGATCTTCACCTCAACCGAAGGTCACCTGCTGCTAGCTCAAGAAAGCTGCTCCCCTGAGGTGGTTATCATAAGTACTTCATCTATTTTACCCCGATCATGCCACATGTTTAATTACTGCCCTGTCAAAAGCTGCTTTTCGTTGGTGAAATCAGCTTCAAAAAGAAAATAGCATGAAGAATGTTAGAAATGTATATTCTCTGGTAACGGTCACTATATTACGGGGTATTATTTAACTAAATATTTTCAGACTCAATTGTCTTTGCCTGTCTCATTTCATTTTGATGACTGCCTACACTACAATCTATGTAGGAAGAGCTGAGCAGATCTGGTCCCAGATTTCGTACATTAGATTGATCAGAGTTTGCCCGTGGAGGACAGAAGCCGAGACAATATGCAAAGAGGAGAGTATATTAGGAGACAGTTTTCTTGGGTCTTTGAACGCTCTGCAAGTTTCTGAACACAGACACTGTCTACTCTTGTTCTGCACAGTATTCTGAGAGTCATCAAGCTGTGGATGACAGCATCAGGAGACAGTAATAGTCCTCTCCCCTTGAGCAAGTGGCCAGTTTGTTTGTTGTAGGCATTGACAAGCAATGACCAGTAAGAACAGTCTATCTTTGTCTTATTTTTTTAATTAAATATTGTTTTGAGATATTCATGCATGAATGTTTACATGATGACCACCCCTCCCTCTCTATTCCCTAACTTCTTCTGCACCCCCATTCCCTCTCAAATAATGATCTCTTCTTTAATTATATATAATACAATATATCAACCTGATAAGTCCATTTAGTGTTACTTATGTGTATAGACCTAAGTACTTGAATTGGAAAACCTATCAGAGGGTTTATCCCCAGAGAAGACTGAATTTCACTCGTTCAGTAACCACTAATTGCCTATAGCTCTTTACCTATGGGAGGCCTTGTAAGTGTTCTCCCTTCTTCATTGGAGTGTCAGCTGGAGTTGGCAATGTGTTAGTCTTAATTATTCAACCACATTGCTGAGAATTCATGGATATAGCTTCCCTAGCACATAGAAAAGGCACTCTCTCATAACAGACATCCTGGTCTTCTTGGTTTTACTCAAGATCAGTTGTTTTCTTTGTGTTGACCAGTTCTGGGTTTCTGTGATGGCCTCTGTCTGCTGCAAAAGGAAACTTCTTTGATGAGGGGGAAGAGCTATACTTATTTGTGGGTATAAGGATAAGTATTAAGAAAGAACTTTGGAATTACACTGGTTTAGGAGAGCGGCAGTAGTACATTCTCCTCTCGGGTCCATGACATCATCTCGGGTAGTTAGCTAGGTTTATAGCAGTAGGCATGAAGTCATCTCTCTAGGGCTCCTTCCTTCATCTTGGGCCCTTTTTACTTTCTTGGTTTCTGATGTTACTCTAGATTATATTCTTACATCTAACGATTCAGAACTAGGAATCACAAGTAAGAGACAGCAGGTTCCATTTTTCTTTCTGTGTCTGGGTTACCTCACCACTGTTTATCCTCTGTTTCCATACATTTACCTGAAAAGTTCTTGATTTTGGTATTTTTATGGCTGGATAGGATTTCATTGTGTACATCTACTACATTTTTGTTATGCATCCATCAGCTGAAGGACATTTCCCAGATATTGTGAATAAAGTAGCAATGATCAAGTCTGAAAAGTATTTGTAGAGCAGGGTGTCAGTTCCATTGGGCATATGCCAAGGAGTGGTAGATCTGGGTCGCATGGTAGATTTCATTTTCTCTACACTGACTTCTGGATTGGCTCCAGCAGATTGCATGCCCACCCACCATGAAAGAGACTTTCCTTCCCCTGCATCCTCCCTAGCACTTGTTGCCAATGTCTTTCTTGATTGTAGCCTTTCTGACTGAGGAAAGATGAAATCTCAAAGTAGTCTAATTCCCATTTTCCTAACTGCAAAGAATGTTGAACACCTTTTAAGATATTTCTTAAAAATTTGTATTTCTTTTGAGAACTCTGTATTCTGATCCACAGACAATTTTTATGGGCTACTTTGTTTGCTTGACTCTGTTAATGGGTTCTTTATACATTCAAGACAGTCATCCTCTGTCAGCTGGGTAACTGGCAACAATTCTTTCCCACTCTGTGGGTTTGTACTTCACTTAGTTGATTATTTTCTTTGCTATAAGGATCTTCTTAGTTTTATAAGATCCCATTTGTCAATTGTTGGCCTTAATTCTGGGCAAATGGATTCTTATTCAGAAAGTCCTCTCCTATACCTGTATCTTCTTTTACCTTGTGTGGAGGGGAGAAGGATTTATGGAGAAAATGCTCCCATGATCTCTCAACAATATGGTTGCCGGAACAAAATTGGCCTAATGACAATACCAGCCAACATGCTAATGCAAATGAGAGAAATTCTACGTGGTCCCACCCCTAGATAAAAATCGTGTGGTGGTCAACAGCTGCAGAGAATGAGAGAATCAGTTATCTCCAGGGATAGACTCTGCATTGTGGATAGCGATCTTCCCAGAAACCATAGGTTGCTGGGAGCGAGATACCTCCCCTTGAGTTGTTGACCAAGAGTATCCTTGGGATGTCCAAAATAAAACAATAAAGGCTGTTGACAATGATTTTGGTTTCCCACCAGATCTTCATAGTAATACCCTATCTCGCTGGAGATACCAACACTTTGGTCACAGTACATGGAGAAATTAATTGATAGTTGGTCTCTAGATTTCATGGTACAGGAAATTGTCAGGTAGCCTGCTGGAATAAATTGTTCATCAATAGTCTTACCCAACAGTGAAACCTGTGAATTATAGCAAAGAGTGGCATGGCAAGATAGTCACATGGATGCAATAGTGACAGAGATGTGGCAGGGATAACCAACCACTTTCTGATTGGATTTAAGGTCCACTCTGCAGGAATAAAGTACATGCCAGGTATTCTAAATCTGGCCAAGAGCAAGTGTCTAGGAAGCTCACTGGTGCCAGAGGTGAATCTTCTACTGTTACTCTGCCAAGCCATCCTCTGAGTCCACATCAGTCTATCCAGAGATTAGTGAACCTCTCAGATTGCATCAGAGAAGTCTGTTTGCGTCATGAACAGTGGCTAACAAAGAAACTCACAACTGATCAAAGTGCATGGAAGGCCCTGCAGGATGCTCAGCTAGAGCCCGACATGGTGACTCATGCCTAGAATCCCAGAACGTGAGTGGCTGATACAGGAGGATCATATGAATTCAAGACCAGTTTGGGGTATAAAGTGAGATTCCTGTCTTAAAACTAACTAACCGTTGTGTGTGTGTGTGTGTGTGTGTGTGTGTGTGTGTGTGTGTGTAAGTGTGTGAATGAGTGTATTTGTGAGTGTGTGTGTGTGTGTGTGTGTGTGTGTTAAATATAGAATGGTACAAACTATACCCCAGCATGCTAAATATTACTACCTCAACTTTACTCTGTGCGTGTGTGTATGTATGTATGAAAGTGTGTGAATGAGTGTATATGTGAGTATGTGTGTGTTAAATATAGAATGGTACAAGATATACCCCAGTATGCTAAATATTACTACCTCAACTTTACTCTGTGTGTATGTGTGTGTGTGTGTGTGTGTGTGTGTGTGTGTGTGTGTGTGTATGTGTTTGCATGTGGAGAAGAATTTTACTGGTCTTTCAGAAAGTCTGAAATGTCTGTCCTGCTTAACAATGTTTCCATTAGTGTTTCTTGATTGGTACTATTGCCTGCCTCTTGAGTCCCCTCCTTTTATTCAAAGGGTACGTGTCAGCTATGAAGCTGTGTTAGCCCTGGCCTAGGCTAGCAGCTGGGAAAATGCCACACATTAGAATTTCAGCTTTATTCCTTCCTCACTTATTAAGTTGTAAACATAATTTATACGTTCTGGGTGGGCAGATCATGCCAGAGCTGCATTCTGGAGCCAAGGCCTTTTCTGCAGGTCTGTGTGGGGCCTAGGCAGCACCACAGGTGGCTGATTGCATGAACTCCACAGAGAACCATTCAGGATACGCGATGATGACTCAAACATTTCTGCATTCCGTTCCCGTTTTCCCTTCTTCCACAGTGTGTTTCCTTTCCACTGGGGGACAGACATGCTCCTGAATGTTCACTGTCTTCACCGTACACTTCTATGAACTACCCACACCAGCATGGAACATCAGACAAACTGCAAGTCCGGATGGTCGACAGCCTGGCCTTCCGTTAAAGGTTTCATTGGTGGTCTACACACAGCTCCTGCCCTTTGGAGTGTGTCTTTGGAATGGACCCTCTTATTGCTCTCAGAGCAGAAAATCGAAGTGCACAGGAAGAGACCACCAGTGGGACAGAGGTCCTAGCTGCTGGAAATGCCCTTTGCAATCCGTGTTTATAAAAGTTCTTTCTGAGAGCCCATGACGGTTTATTGTTTTTGTTTGTTTTCCTGCTGTGTCTCCAGGACTGGTCTAAAGGGTTTCACCACTCTCTCATTCAGGGCCACAATGGGCAGCTCCTCTGCCTGAGCTTCCAACATGGAGCACAGCTTCCCCTGGCCACTCAGCCAGCCACTCGTTAGGTGGTTTTCTCAACATATGAACACCGCTCTAGATGCCTTTTCCAGAGGAATTTGTATTGTTACAAGAAAGATATTTTTTCTGAAGTGTAGAATGTTGTAAACTATTTCCAGGCATGTCAGACTCTGAACTCCAGGGAGATGTGGTCTGGAAGATGGAGAAAGCGTATTATTTTCTCAACTTTACTTTTTTGTCCCAGATGGAATCACTTAAATGAAGTCATAGCTTTAGGTCCATGGAGCAGAGGCTGTGACAGAAAGAAATGCAGGCGATACTGTTCCCATGTATGTATCTTTATATAAATGCATATACATCACACATACATAAGCACATACACAAATACACAAATACATATACATATATGTGTGTGTATACTCTACCTCAAATAGAGACAGAACCCTCCTTAATATTGTCAACTTTTCTTATATTTTCAAAGTAGATATGCACATGTATGTAAACATGCACAGACATATATATGCACATATACAGCCTAGTTACTTTATAAAATAATTTAAATTTATTATTATTCCTACTTTATAAGAAAAATGTAGAGGACAAAATGATCTTCCTGAGATCATAGTTAATTCACAATAGAGTCATAATTAAAATCCACAATTCCAAAATTCTTACTTCAGTGCTCTGTGTCTATCTCACTTAGAACATTATGCTTCTCCAAGAGTCCATAACAGTTCTTTTTCCTAAGCGTGGGGTCACTGCTAAAAGACAACGTAGAAAACTAGATGCTTTCTTCAGAGATTTAATCTACCTGTCCTTCAAAAGTGAAGACATTATGGGTGACCAGGCCAGTCTGGTAACCCACTAAGCACAGGAATTTAATTTTCAAATGGGGCTTCTGAATAGAGGTTGTTAGGAGAAAATCTAAATCGATTCACTAGATTTTTTCCTTTGACACGAAGGCAAACTAAAAAGGGGATATCTTCCTGCACCCTGAGAAACAGGGAATGTGAAAAAGTAAATGTCTAATGAGAAGAGATATTGTACCAATAAATTATGTGTCAGCTGGTCTTTCTGTTTTCCTGCCGTCAAGAAGGCCTCTCCAAGCCTGGTCCTGTGACCAGTTGTGACCCAATCCCTGCATTGCTCATGATACTAAGTTCACTTTCAGTCTGAATTCCAGAAAATCATCCTTCAGGCAGAAGAATAGGCACCAGTTGCTCCTTCCTGTATGGTTTAAAGACGTCTATGTACTAATCACTGAAACAGCAGATACTGTTGGATTACGTTCTTCACTGAAAATACTCTTAATTGCTGTGGATGCCAAAGTGAACTATTTCCACATTTCATTGTCTGAAAGGGAAAACGGTGTTGTTAACATTCATTGAGTTGAGCATCCCAAGCCTGATCTCATCCAAGTTGTTAGCAGAATAGAAATAAATATCAAGTCTACTCGGCCATGGGCAAATGAACCAAGAATACAAACAAACCTTTCCCCCTGCCATGGAAATGTCTACTAGTCTATCGTAGTGTTGAGGAATTTCATTTTTCAGTCTTCCATTTTATCTCTAGCATGTGCACTTCACTCCAAATGTGTAATCAAAAGCCGGGTTCATTCTGGGCTGTCTCTTGCCAGAATTATTACATCTTTCTCCTCAAACTCTGGCTTCTTTCTTCTTTAGTTTAGTCGATCAAAATTGCTGTGACAAAATCACACCTGTTTAAAAATAAGATTTTTTTGTCATAATCTTTGAATAGGAATAAAAGCACTTTGAAAGGTATGCTATAGAAATATTAACAAATATTTAAAAAAGTGTAATTTAGTATAATGTGCTCATGAGTGAATATTTTCTGCTGTTTCTCAGAGTTTGTAGTCAAAATAGTCACCAACCCATAATTATGCATTGACTAAGTGTGTGCGTGTTAACCCCCCAGGCAAAAACTAAAGCCAATTTAACCAAAATGCCTGTTCCTTTAAAAAATGAGTATTGAATTAAAATTGTGTTTATTTGGATCACAATACGTGTTGCCTTGGAGAACTCACCAGTCCCAGTCTTGACCCCAAGAACTGTGTCATATTTGCAGAGTCTGAAGAAAGACTCTTTTCATGCATACTGACAGCACATGCTGCTAAGGAAATACTTGCCTCACCCAGGAGAGCAGGTGTCCTTGAGTCCAGAGAGAGGTTTGTGCTTCGAGCCAGAGAGAAGCTGAATATTGTGCCCACAGTTTTGAATGCCTACTGGATGCTGAAGTCCTTAGAAAACAATCTCGCTGCTTTCTATTATTTCCAATGCCCTATGCTTTGCTGGATTACTCAAGAGAAAAGCTCAAAGGCAGTCAGCAAACTACAGGTCAGTTATAGGAAGTCTTTTGTCTAATCCAGGGACTAGCTGTCAAATTATATGTGAAATACAAATAAGTTGTTTCTATGAAGATTTTTTATTTTAATGAAAAACACATTTTTTCTAAAATTTTCATGAAGGGAAAAATATTCCCACTATCATCTTTTTAAAGTCCAGCCCAAACAAAGAACTGAACTGTTACAACTGAGCATCCTAATACTGTGAAAAACTAGAAGTCACGCAATGTTTATAAAGTAAGTTGGAAAATGAACAGATATATTAGTTAGGGTTTCTATTGCTGTGACGAAACACCATGATCAAGGCAATTTATAAAAGAAAGTATCTAATTAGGTTTAGAGTTTCAGAGGGTTCGAATCCATGACAGTGGAGCAAGGGGGCACGGTGGCGGGAACACAGAGGGCTCAAATCCTGATGACAAGCGGTGGCGGGCAGGGCAAGCATGCTGGGAATGAGAGTCTTTTGCAACCCCAAAGCCTGCTCCTAGTGACACACCACACCTCTTCCAACGGTGACATCCCATAATCCTTCCCAGACAGTTCTACTACGGGGAATGGAGGATTCAAACTCAGGAATAAGCTTTCAATGACGAGCCTTTGGAGACAAACTTAAGTCATGTCGAAATCAGAGCACATTGAATGGAGACATTTTAAAGCATGGCGGTTAAGGGAAGGAGTTAGCTGTCCTATAGTTTTCCCTGCGCATCCTTTCAAATCTGCTCACTCGACAGATCAAAGGAGGAGGCTTAATCTGGTTTTGCTTCTAACGGATACATGAAATGTTTTTATTTAAAATGTGAAGTTTTGTTTAGATGACAATAGAAAGGTGGACTTTATTGAGCTTCATGTAGATGCTGCTCACTCTAAGAGTTAAGGAATACAGGAAAGAAAGAAGGAGGAGGGGTGAGGAAGGGGGAGGGCGAAAGAAAGCAGGAAAGGAAAACAGAGTGTACTAACAATCATATACCAAGAGGTCATTTTCTAATCTAATATCCCCTCAGGTCTGACTAGAGACAATTTAGAAGGTACAGGTCTTCCATGGTGTTTCTCCTTAATTGTTTGGGCCTCACCTACAGATTTGAATGAGTAAGATCAAAATACACATTCTATATTCTGGTTTCTACTTCAGGTCACATACACCATTCCCTCTTACAATACATATTTCACACCAAACACTGAGGAATCAATACATTAAACACTTGTAGCAAGACCTTAGTTTATCCCTGCAATATCCATTTCCTCTCAATAATTAAATCCCAAATTTATAGTTGGACACATCACTACTCAGAATAAAGACTACGTTTTCCAGGCTTTCTTATAGCTAGATGTGGCTACATGAGGTAGACAGATATCTTAATAAATGGAAAAAAATAGACATTTCCTTTTCTGATTGTTTATTGTGAGCAAAGACATTACAAGTGAATTCCCAACAGCCATCTTGGGACAGAAATAGAAGCTGACTTTAACAATGATAAAATACAATAAGTCTGCATTCTTGATGCTATAATCTAACACAGCACATAAGCCAACCCCTTAACACAGTGCCTGTTCCATGGAATTATCCATTAGATTCCATTCTTACCATGTTATTTAATAGCTAAAATTACTGGTTGATCAGTTATATGTATTTTATCTCTTTGGGGCTTAAAAAATATAACAAGCTAGGCATTGTTATCATGCACATGTCATATTCAAAGAAACAAAAATTATGAGCAATATGAGCCCAAATTATGAGCAATAGATTGCCCAAAATCACAGGGCTAGTAATTGATATATGGGACATTCCTCCGGTTGTGATTCCCACTGAACCTGCTTTCCACATTTCCTGCCTTATCATAAGGTCATTCACTAGTTTTTCTTTCGGCTTAGACATTTTTCAGTGGATTTTTACCTTTTTTAAGTGCAGCAACTGAGTGAGAAATAATTATACTGAGGTAGATATATTTCTTTTCCCAAACAAAAACAAAAAAAAGCAACAATAAACTCCGTAGGGAAAAGGATATTTTGGATGAGATTTCTGGTATTTCCTGCTACTAATCATGCAGGAAATGTCTTTTTCATCCTCAGCCCCCCAAACTTTACGTTCAGGATTTCAGCACGTCTATTTCAGACTGCATGCAATAATTGCTGGCCTCAGGGGGGCGGGACAAAAATACCAGTTTAAATGAAAAGCCAAAACTGAGAGGGAAAAAAACCCTCGCACAGTGCGTCTAGAATGAATATGCTTTATATATACAATTTGGCTAAGCTTCTAAGAGAAGCTTCAACTTTTTATGGAGATAATTTATTTCCAAATACTTTCAGCCTTGTGAATAATATTGAATAATGTTGAAGAAGATTACAAACCAGGTTAATTAGAAGGCAGAAATATGTTAAAATCACAACTGCTTTATTTCAATGCATTTTTGTTTTCAAATTGTGGACTCTGTGTAGAGTGCTTACTAGTGGGATGAACACAGAACTGAACAAAATTGGTATTACATTTTTTCCTACACAGTTACTTATCTGATGACAGTCTATATGATATTCTGAAGATAGGAACTGTTGACTTACATTTTTGTCACTGAGAAGAAATGCCTGATAGCAGCAGACTAAAGGGAGAAGGATTTGTTTAGGTTCATGGTTTGAGCAGTATCATCAAGGTAGGGCATCCATGGCAAAGTTCATGACATTAGGAGCAGATAGCTGAAACTCTTCAGATCTCAATAAACTGGGAAACAGAATTCAACCAGAACCAGAGACAGGCTATAACCAGCAATGCCTTCCTCCACAGTGACTCACTTCACTTCCTCCAGTGACACTCTACCCGTCTAGATGTCCAGCCCCTTCCCTAATAGCACCACCACCAGCTAGACACCATGTATGCAAACACATGACCTCTGAGGGCATTTCACATAACAGGGACTCACCGAATCTGTGGTGTGTGAGGTGGAAATCAGAGCTGGCCTGTTAGATATTGCTGAAATTAGGTTATGTTGTATAAGAAACACTATCCCAATATTGAGGTTTAAAATAATGGACATTTATTAGCTCGTGATTCTATGAGTCACTGTTGTGGGCTGCCCTCACAGTTCTGGTGACCTGGGGTATGCTTTTATTTAGCTTGGCTGAGACTCATATGTCTACAAGCAACTGGAGGTTGACTAGGGCTGCCTGACCGGCATAGTATGCCCCCATTTCTCTGTGGAACATTTCATCTTCCATCAGACAAGCTTGTGCTTGTTCACCCGTGACCTCATGGTTCTGACGGAAGTTAAAGAAAAGGCATATCTTCGCTGCCGTCACTCTTCACACGTCTGTTGTCTTGTATTTTCTTGTTCTGTTTATTAAAATGAGTTACATGGCCTAAAGTCAGAAAATCCTTGTGCAAAGACAAGTATCAAGAAGAGAATGCTGATAATTAATACTCCTTAACACATATGACAAATAGGAAGGTTTTTTGAAATGGTATGTGTGGGTGACTAATAATGGAAGAAATCTCACAGATGTATTACTCAGAATCCTCTAAAGGAACAAAATTGATAGAATGAATATATATATATATATATATATATATATATATATATATGTGTGTGTGTGTGTGTGTGACTTATTAGACTTATTAGACTTGCTTATTGTATGTGCTCCAGGTTGTCCAACAATGGCTGTTTTACATTAGTGAATCTAAGTCTCAGTAGTTGAGACCATGAGACTGGATGTCCCTGCAGTTCCAGTCTGGGCACTGAAGGCCTGGCAGATTCCTCGAGAGCTGTTGGTCTTTAGCCTTCACTGGAATCTCAAAGAAGTTGGTTCTAATATCGGTCAATGAGTGGTGTAACCACAGGACAGATGGACTTGGCAGTAAGAGTGAGAGCAAGCAGTACTGTAGCTGGAGTTTTTCTCTCCGGTTCCACCAAGCCCCGGCAGCCCACTTATAAAATAATCACATAGACGCTTACATTATTTAAATTGTTTGGCCTAATGGTTCAGGCTTCTAGCTATCCAGTTCTTACATCTTAAATGAACCCATTTCTATAAATCTATACCTTGCCACAAGGCTTGTGGCTTACCAGTGTCTTACATGTGGCTTCTCATGGTGGCAGCTGGCACTGTCTATCTGACCCAACCTTCGTATTCCCAGAATTCTCTTCTCTGCTTTTCCTGCCCGGCTACTGGCCAATCAGCATTTTATTTATACAGAGCAGTATCCATAGTACAGGCCAGAAGCAAGTTTCCTTCTCCCATGTCCTTTCAGGGGACTGTCACCAGGAAGTATGGTCCACAATGAAGGTGGGTCTTTCTGCTTGCAATTAACCTGATCAAGAAAATCCTTCACAGGAGTGCCCAAGTGGTTTTTATTTTAGGTGACTTGAGATGAAGTCAACAACCGTGATTAGCCATTATACAGAATGCTACACTACATCCAGAACACCTCTGTGTGGGCAGAGAATGAGTTGTGTTCCCACTAGAAAGTCTTAGTAACTTTGATTACTAACAAGCTCAGCATATATCAGCAGTATGAACCACCAGAAGCAAAAGAATCAATGGAAATGGAAATGACTTTACTACACTAAAGTCACAAAACCAACGGCATTCTCCCTGAATTTTTCGGGAGTCTTACTATGGTAGGTACACATACCACATATGGTATTATTCCTGGTATAATACACAGCAAAGGACTGTGAAACACAAAAGGTGTCCACAGAAGTATAACCTGAGCGAGAGGAAGCTGGACATCCTCTGTGTACACACCCATCAAATGGTCTGAGGATGTTCAGTCCATGAAGAGAAGATGTTAAGATCGGAAGGTAGCTGATGATAGTATTCTTCAAGAATTTTAGAAACAATTGATTACAAAAGCGTGCTTATGGTATGCCATGTGGCTTTAGTGGGAATGCGGAAGTTAAACGGAAGCAACAAGGAGGCAAGCGTAAGCACTGTAGTAAAATAACCTCTTCAAGGGAAGAATCTTTGTTCCAGGGCATGAGTGTCTGTCTACTAAAATGGGGGAAAACAGTGAGGATGACGGTAAGAGAGCAGCGAGGCTTCCAGAACTCACTTGGGACCGTGAACAACACCACTAACAGCCCAACTGGCAGTCAGTCGAAAACACCTTAATTAATACTCCTCAAAATCAGCCCAAGAAAATGTCTTATTTACAGAAGCTTAAAATACACAACAGCGAGCCCAGACCCCATCCCTGGGCACCAGCCACTCTGGGGTAGACCTGCCCAACGTGGCCCCAGGTTCTGGCCACCAGGCAGGTTCCCTTCTAGCCCTACCGGGAAGGCTCCCCTTCTCAAAGCCCCCCGGCAGACCCCGCAATCTCCACGCCCTGCCCCCACGCCCATCCGCCAGAGACCCCAGCGACTTCCTGAGACTTAGAGACCGGCCCCAGCTCCCATCCTGCCCCTGGACTTCCCTTCTGGACAAGAACTCCTATCCTGCCCTGGAGTTCCCATTTGGACAAGAGAGCTCCCATCTGAACAAGAGAGAGAGACTTCCTGAATCTGTCAGCTCTGTCTGGACCAAGTGCGCAGATAAGACTAAGAACGAACCACAAGGAGATGGGCAGACGCCAAGGCAGAAGGACATACAACAAAATGAAGAGCAATACAGCATCACCAGAGCCTAGCCCTCCTCCAACACCTAGACCTGAACATCAAAAATTAGAAGAAGCAGAAGAAAACAGCCTTATGAATAACATCATGAAGAAGGTAGAGGCTTATATAGAGGAAAAGACAAAAAAAATGGGAAGAACGCTATAAAAAATAGAGGAAAGGACAATTAAAGTAGAAGAAAACAATAAAGTCCTGGAAGAAAACAATAAAGCACTGAAAGAAAATCATGAAAAAGCAATGAAACAAATGAAGGAAACAGTCCAAGACCTGAAAACGGAAATAGAAAAAATGAAAAAGACACAAACAGAGGGAATGCTGGAAATAGAAAATCTGAGGAAACGATCAGGAACTTCAGATGCAAGTATAACCAACAGAATGCAAGAGATGGAAGAGAGGATCTCTGGCGTTGAAGATACGGTAGAAGAAATAGATTCATCAGTCAAAGAAAACACTAAAGCCAACAAAGTCATGAACCAAAATGTCCAAGAAATTTGGGACACCATGAAAAGACCAAACCTACGAATAATAGGGATAGAAGAAGGAGAAGAATACCAACTCAAAGGCACAGAAAATATATTCAACAAGATCATTGAAGAAGACTTTCCCAACTTAAAGAAGGAAATGCCTATGAAGATACAAGAAGCCTATAGAACACCAAACAGACTAGACCCCCCAAAAAAGTCCCCTTGCCACATAATAATTAAACAACTAAACATACAGAATAAAGAAAGAATATTAAGGGCAGCTAAGGAAAAAGGCCAAGTGACTTATAAAGGCAAACCCATCAGAATAACACCCGATTTCTCAATGGAGACTTTGAAAGCCAGAAGGTCCTGGACAGAGGTAATGCAGACACTAAGAGACCATGGATGCCAGCCTAGACTAATATACCCAGCAAAACTTTCAATCATCATAGATGAAGTGAACAAGACATTCCAAGACAAAGCCAGATTTAAACAATACTTATCCACAAACCCAGCCCTACAGAAAGCACTAGAAGGAAAATTCCAATCTAAGGAAGTCAGATACACCCTCGAAAACACAGGCAATAGATAAAGCCACAGAAGTAAACCCCAAAGAAGAGAAGTACACACACACTACCACCAAAAAATAACAGGAATGAACAATCACTGGTCATTAATATCCCTTAATATCAATGGACTTATTTCACCTATAAAAAGACACAGGCTTACAGAATGGATACGAAAGCAGGACCCATCTTTCTGCTGCATACAAGAAACACATCTCAAACTCAAAGATAGACACTACCTAAGAATAAAAGGCTGGGAAAAGACTTTCCAATCAAATGGTCTTAAGAAACAAGCGGGTGTAGCCATCCTGATATCCAGCAAAATAGACTTCAAACTAAAATCAATCAAAAGAGATCAAGAAGGGCATTACATACTCATCACAGGAAAGATCCACCAAGATGAAGTTTCAATTCTGAACATTTATGCCCCAAACACAAGGGCACCCACATATGTAAAAGAAACATTACTAAAGCTTAAACCACATATAAAACCCCACACATTAATAGTGGGAGCCCTCAACACCCCACTTTCCCCACTGGACAGATCTCCCAAATTGAAATTTAACAGAGAAATAAAGGACTTAACTGATGTCATGACTCAAATGGACTTAATCGATATCTACAGAACATTCTATCCTAACAAAAAAGAATATAGCTTCTTCTCAGCACCCCATGGAACCTTCTCTAAAATCGACCACATACTTGGCCACAAAGCAAATCTCAACAGATACAAAACAATTGGAATAACCCCCTGTGTACTATCAGACCACCATGGTTTAAAGTTAGATTTCAACAACAACAAAAACTACAGAAAACCTACAATCTCATGGAAACTGAATAATGCTCAACTGAATCACCAATGGGTTAAGGAAGAAATAAAGAAAGAAATTAAAGACTTCCTAGAGATCAACGAAAATGAAGACACCACGTACCCAAACTTATGGGACACTATGAAAGCAGTGCTAAGAGGGAAATTCATAGCACTAAATGCCCACATAAAGAAGTTGGAGAAATCTCACACTAGTGAATTAATAGCACACCTGAAAGCTCTAGAACAAGAAGAAGCAAAGTCTCCCAGGAAGAATAGACGCCAGGAAATCATCAAAGTGAGAGCTGAAATCAATAAAATAGAAACAAAGAGAACAATACAGAAAATCAATGAAACAAAGAGTTGGTTCTTTGAGAAAATCAACAAGATAGACAAGCCCTTATCCAAACTAACCAAAAGACAGAGAGAGAGTGCATCCAAATCAACAAAATCAGAAATGAAAAGGGGGACATAACAACAGACAGTGAGGAAATCCAGAGAATCATCAGGTCATACTTCAAAAACCTCTACTCCACAAAACTGGAAGATCTAAAAGAAATGGATAATTTTCTGGATAGGTACCACATACCAGATAAACTATTTAAATAGTCCAATAACCCCTAAGGAAATAGAAACAGTCATTAAAAGTCTCCCAAACAAAAAAAAGCCCAGGACCAGATGGTTTCAGCACAGAATTCTACCAAATCTTCAAAGAAGAACTAATACCAATACTCTCTAAATTGTTCCACACAATAGAAACAGAAGGAACACTACCAAACTCCTTCTATGAGGCTACAATTACCTTGATTCCTAAACCAAACAAGGATACAACTAAGAAAGAGAACTACAGACCGATCTCTCTCATGAACATTGATGCAAAAATATTCAATAAAATACTATCAAACAGACTCCAAGAACACATCAAAACAATTATCCACCATGATCAAGTAGGCTTCATCCCAGGGATGCAAGGGTGGTTCAACATACGAAAGTCCATCAATGTAATACACCATATAAACAAACTCAAAGAAAAAAACCACATGATCATCTCACTAGATGCAGAAAAGGCATTTGACAAAATCCAACACTCCTTCATGATAAAGGTCTTGGAGCGATCATGAATACAGGGAACATACCTAAACATAATAAAGGCAATTTACAGCAAGCCAACAGCCAACATCAAATTAAATGGAGAGAAACTCAAAGCAATTCCACTAAAATCAGGAACGAGGCAAGGCTGTCCGCTCTCCCAATACTTATTCAATATAGTACTTGAAGTTCTAGCCAGAGCAATAAGACAACATAAGGAGATTAAGGGGATA
>CABHPP010110597.1:12899-24459 GCA_902168425.1 Peromyscus attwateri
ACACACACACACACACACACACACACACACACACACACACACACACAATATAATTAAAACAAAATTTAAAACCACATTCTTTGCCTAGTATGTACAGGACCCTGGGTTCAAGCTCTACCACCACAAAAAAACTTAATAATAATAAATAATTAAATAACCACCCCCATCTGCATGTTTATGCTTTGTCTTATACCTTTAGCAAGACCAATCTATCCTTGTTCATTTTTAGTTCAGGATAGTGATGGTTACTGGCAATGCAGAAAAATTCCTGATTCTGAAAACTTAGATAAGCTGACAATTGTGTCTTGGTAAATAAATGTTCACTTGAGTCTCAGGGTTTACAAAGATACTGTTTCCAGGTTTCACAGTGCAGGGTTTCTGTCCTCACCCTGGCTTCAACTCCAGATCCAGAGTATTGCATCAAATTCATCAGGTGTCATGGTATCAAACTATCAGACAGCTTTCATACACTCTGGCAGTTCCCACAGAACTATTTGCTGCTCAATGCATGCTAAAAACAAATTAGTAACTAAATAGACTTATGACTGAGTATTATGGCTTGGTTATTTACTACTGCATCCATATTTGGTACCCAGAGAGAGCACATAAATCATGCTTTTTTCCCCCATTCTTCCACCTTATTCCCATAGAAACTCATCTTTCTGCTATGTGTGTGGCACATGCCTATAATCTCAGCTTCAAGAGCTAAGGCAGAAAGATCACTCATCTGAAACTAACTTAGGCTGCATAACAAGACTGGTTTCAAAGGAAGAAATCATCTTCCCGCTTATAGTATTGGAGTGGAATAAAAATATGTTATTTTCCTTTCTAATTAAAATTGTAAGCATGCCTTTATCAAACCTGACACTTCAAAGCTCTGTGTCCTTCAGCCCAGGTAGCTGAGTATCTGATAGGTATAAGTTCATTGGAATTCATTCTATACCCTAATAAGATGACTCCACTCAGTCTGGAGGCTGGTGGGTAAACTTGGAATTCTAATGATGCCACCATGGACAGATAACTTTAAGCTATTTCTGAGCTGTCACATTTCAAAGGCAGAATCTCACATTGAATTTTCCTGGTTTACAGCAATAAAGAATAGTGAGTATGTATTTTCTGTGCACATCTGTGGTGGTTTGAATAAGAATGGCTCTCATAGCCTCATATGTTTAAATACTTGGTCCCTAGTTGGTGGAACTGTTTGGGAAGGATTAGGAGGTGTGGCCTTGTTAGAGAAGGTGTGTCACTTGTGGCAGGCCTTGAGGTTTCAAAAGACTCATGCCATGCCTGCATTCCTCTATGCCTCCTGCTTATGGATCAAGATGTGAACTCTCGGCTATTCCTGCTGCCATGTCTTTGCTCTGCCATCATCGACTCTAACCATATTCCTAATTAAATGCTTTCTTTTAGAAGTTTCCTTGGTCATGGTGTTTTGTCACAGCTGTAAAAAAGTAACTGAGCCAACACCTTCCAGGTATGTGGGGGAGGAGAGTATAAGACAAGAATCAAGGGATAAAAGAAATGGAGAGAAAGCTGAACTTTTAAGTTTTTCCTTGTGCTTGAATGTAGGCTGAGTATCTAAGCCCAGCAAACTGTGACAGAGAAGAGAGGTGAGTATCCTGACAGTGGCAGGTGAGGGAGGCTTTTGCTATATTCCATGGATGGGGTCTTCATCAGTGCCCCTACCTTCATGTATGATGCACTCACAACCCAAGTAACTCAGCATACTTGCTGAGGAATCTCACCTTCCAGATGAGTCTCCTACACTTCCTACCAAATTGCCACGTTTTCATTCAGTGGACCCTTGAAATCCAAAAAGACTACATGAATGTTGTATGAATTGCTAATAGGTCTTTTAATAAAAACCCAGAGCCAGAATATTGGGGTAAATCCTGAAAGATCAGAGAGACAAAGGAACAAGCCATTGCCACATCTCACTTCACCAATTCCATGAATTCTCTGCAATCCTCTGAGTCCTCACCCTAAAGACTCCAGCCAAAAAAGCCTCTAGCTAAAAGGAACACTTCTGCTGACAAGCCTTTAGTTCAGGTCTCCTCACATCTTATATACCTTTCTCTGCCCAGCCATCACTTCCTGGGATTAAAGGCGTGTGTGCGTCCCAGTACTGGGATTAAAGGTGTGTGTCACCACTGCCTGGCTCTGTTTTCTCCCCTAGACTGAGTCAATCTCATATAGTCCAGGGTGGCTTTGAACTCACAGAAATCCAGACGGATCTCTGCCTCCCGAGTGCTAGGATTAAAGGTGTGTGCCACGACTGCCTGACCTCTATGTTTAATCTAGTGGCTTGTTCTGTTCTCTGATCTTCAAGCCAATTTTATTAGGGTACATGGTATATCACCACACATGAGCTTATCATGGGCTTCTAGATGGTGAGAAGGGGATAGAAGGGAGAATAAATCAAGGCCTCATCACTAATATTGATTCTATAGGCATAATTATCAGACCCTGGGGATTGCACTTTGGCTAGGACTCATGATATTCAGTCAGTCTTAATATCTGTGGAACATCTACTATGTCCCCAACCCTACTCTGGCATCTGGTCCCATGTTAACATAAGGGTTGAGGGCATGTGCTCTGGGGCCATGACCTAGGGGGAAGTTACTTAACCTCTTGCTCCTCATCTCCTTTGCATGTGTAAATGAGGGTGATAATAAGGACCTTCTTAGTTGCTTGACATGAAGCAAATGATGCACAGTTAACTCTGCTGCTTCTGGGCTCAGAAGATGGCCTTGTGCCTCTAATTTAGACCCAGATGACCCCAACTTTAGAAACAAATAGGCAATTTCTCATGAAGTGGCAAGAATCCTATGTCCCCCCTCAAATGTTGGGGGAACTGCATGGATGCTCTTTCTACCCAGCACTCCAGATCTCTCACTAACTGGTGGCCATCAGCAGAGTAGTAAAGAGAAGCCACCAACAATCCCCAGTTCCCATTGGTGGTAACATCTGGTCTAGCTCAATAGCATTTGTATGCTGGGGGTGGGGGGTAATCTGAAATGAAATGTGATGAAAAAATTCAATTTTACCAACTCCCTTCTTTCTGCCCTAGCCCCTAACTTCAGTTTTTCCCTCACAGACCATGATAGGCATTAACTGGAAATAAATTTCACCTTTGGTAGAAGGACAGGCTAAGAATAGAATCACTGGTTGTTTTCTCAGATACCATATGAAAAATTTAGATTAAGTCAAGCTTCCTTTGTTCTCCTTGTCCTATTTTCTTTTATTAAAGATCCAAAGGCAGCACCATCCATTTCTGACGTGCCTTCCGAGCATGCTTTGTTTCTGCTCCACTTACTGCCTGCTGCTTACTCATAGCGATAGTCACACTGTCTGTAAAACTCCTAATGTAAGAGGATGAAAAGAAATTAGACTGCTGAGTCTCAAGGGCAGAGTAAGGAGAGAAGACAATGGCACCATAGCACACAGAGTTATTCTCTGTATGTCAGTTAGCTTTGGCTGTGTAACAAATGACCCCAATACTTAGTGAGGTCAAGAGAGTTCCATTTATTTAGCTCGTAGTTGTACAAGTCAGCAGTTTGGACTGAGTGTGTCTCAACCCATTATAAAATTAGTTAGCAAGGTCATTTGGCAGCTGGTTGGTCTAGATGATTTTTCTCTGTTCCTTAGAGTCTATCTCATGATCTACCAGACTAGCTAAGGGTGTTCATCTTCTGACTACATGGATGTAGAGAGGGATGGAGAACCCCTCGTTCCAGTCAAGAGTCTTTTCCACAGGTTGTTTTTCCTAATGGTCCTACTCTGCATTCTACTGCTGTGATAAACGTTGTGACCAAAGCAACTTGGGGAGGAGGAAAGGGTTGATTTCATCTTGCAGTTTACAGTCCATCATGAAGGAAAGTCAAGGCAGAACTGAAAGCAGGAACCTGGAGACAGGAACTAAAGCAGAGGTCAGGGAGCAGTCTCTTTACTGGCTTGCTCCTCATGGCTTGCTCAGCCAGCTTTTTTATATAGCCCAGAACCACCTGCCCTAGGATGGCACTGCCCCCAGTGGGCTGGGCCCTCCAACATCAATCATTTATAAAAAAAAAAAAAAAAAAAAAAAAAAAAAACGCCTTACAGGCTTGCCTACAGGTCAGTATGATGGAAGCATTTTCCCAAATGAATTTCACTCTTTCCAGGTATCTAGCTGCTGTAAATTTGGGGAGAAAAAAAAAAACTAACAAGGGTATGGCAAATCCCCTGTATGGTTCTTTAATGTACAGTTTGCTGAGGCCCAGCCCCAAACACTGTGTTTGGTTGGTAGGGCTGGGTCCTAAGAATTTGCATTTCTAGCCTACTCCCAGGAAATGCTGATATTGCAGGCCCATGCACCTCACAGTGAGGTGCTCTGCTCACAGCAGCATGGAGGAACGCATTAGCAATTCTGCTTCACAGAGGAGAAAATGCAAGCTCACGTTCAGTAAAGAGGTCATGGACACACAGCTGGTCAACTCTGTGTTATATCCCCTTTCTAGTGCAGTTTACTGGAGAACCATTAACACAGGCAATTTTCACCTCACATCAGAGTCCCTGTCTGCCTTATGGTGAGGCCACAGTGCTCAGAGAGGTGGTCCAGTACTTCAGTACAGCCTCTCAAAGAGCTGGGCATGTCTATACTGTAAATGTGAAGATTGTAGTCATTTTTTTCCCCATTCATTCATTTCCTTGATGATGGGCCCTGGCTATGAAGCCCTAGGAAGAACATGCTATGAGCCCTGCCAGCAGCATCCACAGACTGATATTTGAGTTGTGTTTCTCACTAGAGAAATAACAGGCAGAAAGAAAGGCACAAATACATCACATTTTGCCACTACAGCAAAGAACCCTCTCCAAGGGCCTCCATGATCTTTTTAAACAACAAAGAGCCTCATAATGCTTTTGCTGAGTGTCTTAGGAAGAATGAAGGAACCTTCCTCTAATGTCAATGCCTTCCTGGCTCTCACAAAGTAGAATATAGCTTTCCTGGTCATGCAGCCTGGCCTGGAGCTTTCCAGGTGTCTGCACTTGTTCAGAGTGTGGTCTGTGGACCAGCAGCATTGTGAAAAACTTAATTTTTCATTAATTTAAAATCTTGGGATTTTACCAAGAATGACTTTGTTTCAGTTTGACCCATGGGCCCATCGCAAGGCTCAGCTCTAACCAATGGCCTCTCACACATTTTGTGACAGAAATGTGAGGTTTCATCTCTTCCTCACAGCTGGGCTCCATACTTTTCTTGTGCCAGACACCTGGACTAACGTGCTTCCTTCTCAAGACCAGTCACAGTGCTCAGGGGGACGCAGAGAACTCAAAGGCAAATGTAGCAAAAGCATGCACACTGAATGCCTGCGAGCCACAGAAGATCTCAGAAGAGACCTGGACCCAGGCCAGCAGCCTCCTCCAGGAGATGCTGCTTGCAGGGCAGGAGAGAGGGTAATATAATGGCAAGTGTACAGATGTTTGGAGGATTTCAGTAAAGGCAAGAAGTCAGCCATTCACTTTGGGCTTGTTCCTAAAAGAACAGGGATTAATAAGCAAGAGTTCTGATCCCCTGGAAATGTCAAACAAACCTGATGCTGCTTCCAAAAAGGAACACAAATCCACTTGATGGAAGATGTGTTGCCCTTCGGATTAAAGCACCTAACCTTCCTTGCATGGGTTTTGTCTTTCTGTTGTGTTATTCATGAACTCTTTCATTTTTACCATATCTCCCGAGGTTTTGGCCAAATGCACTGCAGGACCAGAAAAGCCTGTTTGCCCAAAATATGTTCCTCTTCAAAAGTGAACTCATGGAAATTTTAGATATTTGTATAACTACAAAAGAGGAAATCTTAAATCTAGGGAGCTAAAAAGACCAAGAACCTTGGAGATTTGAGGTACATATTCTGTGTACACTGATGCTTGCTGTGTGCATCTGCCGGAAATGACAAAGAAGGATCAATGAGATTCCTAAGTTTGCTTTCTTATAAGTCCAGCATAACCGTCTACAGTTGTCCAGAACTCCACCATCTTTTCGTGAGCATTGAAAAACCTGTTGTTTGTTTGTTCTCCAGAAGATTTTGAGGATATTTTCTATGTTTGGGGCACACCGAGGACAGGCACAACAATTTGGTAGTGACAAAGAATAATTTTCTTTTTTTTAATTGTATAAAAAGAACTATACAGTTCCGAGATCCTCCCCACCTCCATACCTGCCTGACTTTATGTTCTTTCTCTCAATTTCAAAAACCAAAAAAACATGAAAACAAGAAACAAAACAAAACAGACCCCCCTTCCCCCCAAAAAAACCCCACAAAGATGAAAATCAAAACAAACAAAAGACCAATGATATACAAAATACCAGGAAAAAAGCAAATGGAACAAAGAGGTCACAAAAATACAACTGAGTTCCTTTTATGTTGGCAAACTACTCCTGGCCTGCCATGGAGCCTGTCCTCAAATGTGGTTGATAGACCCAATGACACTCCACTGGAGGAAACTGATTTTCCCTTTACCAGAAAGTATCAATTACAAATAGCTTCATTATGGATGGGATCCCATGTCCACTCCCTGTCTTATCGATGGGATCCCATCTGGTTTGAGCTTGTGCATGTCTCGAGTGTGATGCCACAATCTCTGCCACAGTGAGTTCATATGTGCATCACACTTCTTGTGTATGGAAAGTACATGTATGTTTCCTTAGAGTCAACCATGAACTCTGCTCTTAAAATCTTTACATAGATCCCTGAGGCCTCCATTTAGGACTATATACTCCAAAGTCTCTCACTCTCTGCACATTGTCCAGTGATGAGTTTCTGTGTTAATTCCCATCTACTACAAGAGGAAGCTTCCCTGATATGGGTTAAGTGAGGTGCTGACCAATGGGTATAGAAACATGTCATTTTACCATTATGTTCCTTTAACAGAATGATACTGTTAGGTTTTCCCATGGGCCCATGATTTCTCTAGTCTCAGGTTCTTGACTACTTGAGCAGTATCAGGTATGAGTACCATCTGATGAAGTGGAACTTAAATCCAAGCAGAAGGTTGTTGGTTATGCACATAAAACATTTGCACCATCAGTATATCTTGCTGCAGGTCATTGTTATTGGTTACAGCGTTTGTAGCTGGGTAATATTGATGACTACATTTCTCTTCTGGTAGTGTATAGTTCCAGAACACTAGCCATAGAGTGAATGTTTAAGTTAGGCACCAGCTTGACTTTTCCGTGTTTAATGACATAATTGTTGTCTTCAGCCATAGGATCTTACCATCTGGTTGTAGAATGCAACCAATAGCCTTGGCAATAAATAGCCTGTGGTGTTTGGAGGTATCTATGGAGCTTCTTTGGCCAATGACTCAATAAGATGTAATCCATTCTTGTAACTGGAGGTTTTACTTGGTGACATAAAATGTCTAATGGGGGCATTGTGACTTCATTTAGATTATCTTCATATCTGTATGTATTGTATAAAGCTTCTATGTAGGAGGTTCCCATGTGGTTTTTCAAATGGTCTTTGGTGTTAGTTGTCCCTCTCGATGTTCCCTCCTTTACCCTTTGCTCCCATTCTCTCCCTGTTTAATCCTAGTCTAGTTCCCCCTTTCTCTCTATATAACTCTATTTTATTTCCCCTTCCTTGAGAGATGCTCTCCCCACCCCCAATCCATAACTAGGTACTTAGCCTCTGGGGCTATTCAAATTGTGGCACACATACTGAAAGTTTAAAAACTATTATCCAAATAAAAGAAAACATGCAATATTTGTCTTTTGGGGTCTGGGTTACCTCACTCCAGATAACACTTTTTTTTTGGTTGCTCCATACATTCAACTGCAAACTTCATAATTTCATTTTTATTAACAGCTGAAAAATGAACCATTGTGTAAATAGCCGATGTTCTCATTATCTGTTCATCTATTGATGGACATCTAGGCTGTTTCCAACCTCTCTGTAGTAAGTTGTAGAGCCCTTTGAGTATATGCCCAAAAGTTATCCAGCTGGATTTTGAGGTAGATCAATTCTCAGCCTCCTGAGAAAACTCTGCACTGATTTCCGTAGTGGCTGTATCAGTTTGCACTCCCATGAGCAATGAGTGAGTGCTCCCCTTTCCTCACCAGCATGTGCTATCATTTGTTTTATTGATCTTGGGCATTCTTACATGTGTAAGATGAAATCTCAAAGAAGTTTTGATTTGCATTTCCCTAGTGGTTAGGGATGTTGAACATTTCTTTAAGTGTTTCTCAGTCTGTTGTATTTCATCTTTTGAGAACTCTCTGCTTAGTTCTGTACCCCATTTTTAATTGGGTTATTTGTTTACAAAGAATGATTTTTAAATAATTAGCACATGACTTACCTGAATATATAGTGAGTGTATGCCAAAGATTTTTTTCTTTTTACATTCACAGAGTATCTGAGGAACAATGATTTATAATCAATTGGGAGAGGAAATTGAAATAAGTTTGTTAAGAGGACTTTCAGACAGATTAATGTGCTATGATCTTTGAGAATCTATTTTCTACTGGAAAGAAATCATCTGCATCTTTAATGGGTCAAAATCATTTGTTCAGTCCTCTGTAAACGAATATCAACCTTTACAATCCAGTCTCTAATTAAGAGTAAGGAAGATTTCAAACTTTCTGAGAGTGATAGATACATTCATTTTCCTGTGTCAAGAGTTTCATGGCAATTTATAAGATTTTACATTAAATATGTACATTTATTGTATACCAGTTATACTACAATAAAGTTGTTAAAAGAAAGAAAATTGTAAGTCTTGGGATGAAGTCACATACCTGTAATCCCAGCACTTGGAAAGCTGAGACAGGAAGACCTTGAGTTCCAGGGCAGCGTGGGCTACATGGTGAGCCTTGACTCACAATTAAATAGAAAGTCAAAGAAAAGCATAAACCCTTAGAAAATGAGGTAATCTTTGCATAAGTCTTAAGGCATAAATGCTCCAGTGCAATGAAAAAAAAAATGTTCTTCTGTTTTGTATATCTAAATCTTAGATAATGTTTTTAACATTAGTCTAAGTAAGCAAACAGGCTCTTTGGAGTCAGAGCCCAACTCTGCCACTTACTACCTCTGTGATCCAGAACTACGAATTTAACCTCTCTTAGTCTTGATTCCCTACATATAAAATGTGCATAAGAAAGGCATTGGTCTGATTCTCATTTAAACTAAAAAGACTAATGAGAAATAATGGCCTGCTGTTCTCCAGCATTTTCTACTTAAAGTCTTTAAGTGACATAGACGAATTCCTCTCCCCAAAGCATGCGGACAACCCAGAGATTAGCTTTAGTTAGGAAAAGAGAAAAACCTGGAAGTTTGCTCACTGGCATTTGCTAAATCAGAAGTCCAAGGGGCCCTTTTGACCAGCGTGATAACCCTGACCCCCAACCTTCCAGCTTTTCAAAAGCCTGATTGTTTTCACAGATACAGGAGAGGAGGAAAGCTCTTTAAAATCAGATTGCTAAATGGTCTGTAACCTGCTGCCCTTGCCACACCCTTAGTTCATGCCACACCTCTTGTATTTATTCTTCACAAGAGCAAAGACTGTGATCAAAACAACGACTGCATGGGGAAAGTGAGTGTGTCAGAGTAAGGCCTTCCTGGCTTTTGGAATCACAGTGTAGGGACATACATCTTCTCCGGGGCCCTCCACCTGCTCAGAGCTATAGTATATGACTTCTCTGAGGACATGTGGAGTTGTTGGGAGCATTACAATGTGTTATCACATACAAGGATCCAAACAGTGTTTCTAAGCCCCCGGTGCTCATTCCTCTTCTTAACAGGGCCTTTGACAGCTGACCATGAGATCTGTATGTGATGGAGACACCCCTGAGTACCAGCAACCATTCCAACACAGACCATGTGTGTCTGAGAACAGTAATGCAAGTTAGCTGGCAGCGATATATGCAGTATAATGGCATAAAAACAGTCTGCTCTACATGTCATGTGTACTCTGGGCCTAGGGAAAAGGTCTTGGTGCCTGCAGAGAGGTTAGTCAGGCAGTTTTCAGGGTGACCTGGCCAGGCCTTCCATTCTGAAGCCTGGCAAAGATCCCTACACAGGATGTGCCATCATGTTCCCACAGAGCCCACAGATGGCTTGAACCTGTTTTTAAGATGGCTCCTCCCTACAGCCTGAGCTGTAAGCGTCCCTGGAAAGTTCCTATTCCAAGCATTGTAGGTCCCTCATGAGTTACCCTTGGATCCCCTGTCAGCCTCCTTCATGGCTTCTGTATGTTTTGCTGCTGGAGATAACCTGAGACTTTCTCCACACAGGAAGCTGCTTCATCCAGCGGGCAGAAATGCCTGATTTGTGTGCCCTTCCCCCCAAATGGCTCTAGCTAGTGACTAACATGGAAATAGGGAAGGGCAGCTCCCCCATCTACTGAAGGATGTGCTCTAAGTGTGTGTAAGACCTCACAGGTCCTGGCAGGTTAAGACAGGTGCAGGGAATTCACCTTGCTTGACCTCTTTCTTTCTCTGAACTTACTTCCTCACTTGCTTTCCTGGTCTGCCCTGAGAGAATCCTTTCAGGAAGTTGTTTGCACACAGACTCTTGGCTAAAGGTTGGCTGCTGGGAGAGGCCTACCATCTCTCAAACTCCCAGAAGAGAAGTTCCTCTCTGTAGATAGCTTGCTGAGAACTGAAGGAGGGGCTCATATTTTAAAGTTCTAGACAGATGGGCCATGGTCTAATCAATTTGCCTGTTCCAAGTCATTTGTTCATGAACACTTTGGGGACTAAGAGACAGAACAGCTCTGGGTCATAGAGTACATTAAAAAGGCGATTGTTCGGAATTCTCCAAGAAAACATCTGGTACCACAAGACAAAACGCTACAGTCAGACCTGGCTCACCTCAGGTCTAAGAGGAGCTTTGTCATGTGATGGGAAGTGCCCCAGCTCCGGGCACTGCTTCAACATGGGTGCAGCGTTTTCTGTGCCTCAGAGACCTCAGGGAGAGCTGCCTGGCTTCCACCTCCAGTTCAGCCAGCACAAGAAGCCTAAAGCTTCAGATGGCTCCTTCATTTGAAGTAAAAGGACCAATCAGACTTAATGGCCTCCTAAGCATAAGCATCTGTGACCCAATGACCTTGAAACGTAAGAGATCCCTCCCTGAAGGTACGAAGGCAGCT
Organism: Peromyscus attwateri; assembly: GCA_902168425.1. NCBI lineage: Eukaryota > Metazoa > Chordata > Mammalia > Rodentia > Cricetidae > Peromyscus > Peromyscus attwateri. The sequence continues at coordinate 24,021 of CABHPP010110597.1, forward strand.
CAGGGGCTAGCTTTAGGAAAAAGAGGGCAACCTAAAAGCTTGCCTGCTGTTGTTTGCTAAATCACAAGTGCAAGGGGGTCCTGGGTGAGTTAATGGCCATAATCCACAACCAGTCAGGTTTCCCAAAGCCTCCTTGGTTTTACAGACACAGGTAGGGGAAAGCACTTGGAAGTTAGATTGACCTATCAAGTGATGCTTGTTTACCTGGCCACACCCTCAACTCTTCCATTCTCCATTATGCCTGTATCCTTCAAAAGAACAGGGATGTGGGGTGGGGCTTGCCCAGAGCCCACCGTTTGTAAGGCTTGGTCTCTGGCCATAGGAGAAGCACAGTGAAAGGTTCTCAGAAGCAAAGCAAACCCAAGAGTGATGATGCTAAAGAAGAATAATTTATTTTATTATTATTATTATTATTATTATTATTATTATTATTATTATT
>CABHPP010110597.1:24859-81096 GCA_902168425.1 Peromyscus attwateri
TTATTATTATTATTATTATTATTATTATTATTATTATTATTATTGGTTTTTCATGACAGCATTTCTCTGTGTAGTTCTGGCTGTCCTGGAACTCATCTGTAGGCCAGGCGGCCTTGAGCTCCCCTGTCTCTGCCTCCCAGGTGCTGTGATTAAAGCACAAACCACCACACCCAGCTTACTTATTTTAAGCAATGATTTAGTAAATCTACCTTTCCTGAATTGTATCACATGACTCACGTGGGTTAGAAGGGAAAGGCTTGAGTCCTGCACTCGTTGAAATTTTTTTTTTTCTGTTTTCTGGAATGAAATTAAAAAGGCTCACCTCCTTTTCTATGTACTATGGTCTTGACAATTTTGGATGTGTGTGTGTGTGTGTGTGTGTGTGGTGGTCAAAGCTCAGAACAGGACATGTGAAGTGGCTCAGTGAGTGAAGATTCTTGTTGTCAAGCCTGTTGACCTGAGTTCAGCCCTGGAACCCACAAGGTAAACGAAGAAAACTGACCCCTGCAAATTGTCCTTTGACCTACACACATGCTCCCACACACAGACATAGACACACCAAACACATTTTTAAAAAAATATTTCAACCCCAGAATAATGAGATTATATGTTTTTTTAATTTTATAAAAATTAAATAGATATCTAGCAACAATACATAAAAATAGGTCCAACCAAATCCAGAATAAGTAACAATTGTTTTGGAGTTTCCTTTCCATGCAGCAAATGCTGGGATGTAAACAATGTTATGGAGGCGATGCAAAGTGGAGCAGATGGATTGAGGCAGGCTGTAAAGCCACAAGCTGCTTGTGGGCAGATTAAAGGCTTCTCAGGGAGGATGAGCTTTGGGTTGTTTTCAACACCCAAGTGCTCTATAAATGAGTCTGAGTTAAAGCTAGAAGCGGGTGTTTCTAAGAAGCAGTCATTGTTACCGTCTAGACGGGACGGTAACCTGATATTTTTAGTTGAAGCTTTGCTGAGCAAATCTTGGTCTATTCAAAGTGCAAAGTCCAGTTTCTTAACTATCGTGCTCTGTTTTATTTGTACTTATAAGAAGGGGAGGTCTTATTGACAAGGCACTGTCAGAAAAATAGCAAATCAGACTTTGGACTTTTTCCATTTATACAGAAAGATACATTTTTCAGGATTAGAAAAGTTGAACTAAAAGCACACTGGAACAGGGGAACCACAGAAAACAATAAGTTTTTAATTATTCTTGTGATATGAAAGGTTTTAAAAATCAAATGTAAAGAAATCGCAAGTTTAAAGAGTGCACAGATAAGGCTTCATGAAAATCAATGTTGGCGATAGTTTTTAAACACTCATTTTCCTTGTCCTGTGAGTCCACTCTAATGGGTAAGGGAATAGTAGAAGATGTGCTAAAGTTTCTGTGTATATATACTTGTGGCAGTCTAGTTTATCATTACAAGAGAGAAAAGGGAGACAGACAGACAGACAGGCAGGTGGACAAAATACTAAATACCCAGTAATTGAAGATTAATCAAGTATATCATTTATGTGATGGGACACAGTCAGGCTTTAAAGTGGCAGTTGATCAATATTTAATGCCAAATCTCACAATAGGATTGGTAATTTAAGAAAAACTTGGTAATACGTGTTAGTTTGGTCCCAATTTTAAAATAAATTTATGTCCCCACCCTGACCTTGCCACCTCTCCCCCAACACACAGAGCTGTATATTGTGGCTTCCTGGTGAATTTTCATATAAACTGCTTCCTAGGACCCTTTCTCTGAGGTTCTTATTGAATTGGCCTGGAGTGCAAGCTGGCAGTGGACCTTTATTAAAGCTCCTCAGGAAATTTTTATTTGCCTTCTTGGGTTTGAGAACCTTAAATACAACATTTACAAAATACTCTTCTCACATAGTACATTCAGAGACATCACAGATAGCCATTAAGTTTTTCAAAACAAACAAGTCCCTTGGCAGCTAAGGTCCAATTTAACCATACATTGCTCAAGATAAAACTGGCTTGCTCGTATCTTTAAGAAAAATTATTTAAAACCTTAGAACTAAAGCCAAATAACAGAAGCATGTCTATATATCCTTCCATTTGTCATACTGATGCAATATTGAATGGACTCACTGATTACTTAATTCCACTTCTTTAGTTTACTATACAGATAAGGAATAAATTTCAATCATTGCCATGCTCTATGAAACTCATGTTTGTTGATGTGGAAATAGTGTGTGATGAAAGTGTTTGCAGTGGTTTTCTAGTGAACCAAAGAACTACAGAGCCGTCACCTCACTGCCCTACAAGATACTGCCCGAGTCCGGGTCTGTGTTGGGAATCTTATCCCAGCATTATATACAAGTCATCTTTAAACTGGCTCTGCCATCTTGTTGATTTTCCTTACCAGATAGATAGATTAATCTTTGACATGATCCTTCTGTACTTTCTGAGAGTTATGTATTAAACTTCTGAACCTAATGCCTTTGAAACTATCCAAGGTTAAATGTGGATTTGGAGATAGAACATAAACAGTTCACCCTGACTAGAGATTCTGGGAAAATCATCTCACACAGAAAGCTTCCTGTCTTTGAAGGAAATATTCTTTGTGTGACTTACAGAAATGTTCTAGCCTTTGCCCACAAGGTCTAATCTAAAGTGCTTTTTAAACCCTCTCCATGTGAAGAACAGCGAATGACAAACTGCATTAACTGTAGAAGTCAAATTTGCACACTGAAGCAGTTGCAATCACACCAGTGGCTTAAGCGAATGGAGATTGGGGTAAATCTAATTTGATAAATTGGTCTTCTGTCCCCCATTGACGCACACAATCACTTCAGGGGCACTTTATCATCATTTGGAGCCCTTCTGCCATTAGCAGAGACTCCAGACTCTATGGCTGGGACTCCTTTTATGTTCCCACTCTTTGTGTCAAATACTTAATGGTCTGAAAAAAAAAATGAGAATGTAAGCTAGGAATGCTGCTTTTGAAACTCTGTGGTGAATTCACTTCCAGAGCCAATAACTTTCCAGTGAGTCTCTTACCTTAACTGTAACAGTGGGGTGGAGTGCAGGGGCTCTGTATGGAAGGAGCTTGTGTGCAGACGTCTTCATTTCAAGAAGAGACATAGCAGGGACATTATTGCAAAGTCAAAAGAAGTGGGGGGCCTTTTCACCAAAGGTAAAAGGTATAAATTGCCATTATTGACTGAAATGATTTGTTTGAAAAATATCAATTAGGGTGCCAGTCACCAGCCCCGAATTTGCCAGCCCTGAAAAGAAAGTAAGTCGAAAGAATTCAGTGCCTCAAGCTCTAGTCTCCATGTAGTTTTGTGAGAGAACTTGATATCAAAGAACCGAATGGAAGCATTTGTGCCAGCTAGTAGGTGGCTACAAAGAGCCCTGCACTTATGAAGGGATGTGGGTTTGAGGCATCAGCATCATGTGTGATGTCTTGACTTTCTTCATAGAGCCAAAATGTCCAGGTTGGAAGGGAATGTAGATACAGTATCACATACCATCCCATAAATAAATTGGGTCCACTAAAATTGGCCAGTCTTTCCTTGTATACTTCCAGGAATAAGGGACTCACTTCTTCCAAGTTCTCCAACCCACAGTTACAGGTGACTTAGGAAGGTCTTCATCTGGCCAAACGATATTGCTTCTTCCCAGTGCTGATGATTTTGTCCTTGGACCGTATTGCAAATTGTCTTTTGCCGGTTGGGTAATATTCTGTAATTATTATAGTAGATGTAGCTAAAGTAGGCAAGGTTATGGTCTCCTCCTTCATGACTTTGAAACCAGATATGATTTGATCAAGAGAAGAAACCTCTGTGTGGACTCTCCTTTTTATTTAAATATTTATTAGATAATAGATACAATCACAGTGTAAAACCCAAGGAAATCGTACCATGTTAGCTAGATTTCTGTTCCTGTAACAAACCCCAGAGACAATCAACTTATAAAAAGAGAATGTAGATTTTGGCTTACTGTTTTTCAAGTTCCATTGCAAGATGCCTCAGCCCCTTCCCTTCAGGACCAGTGGCAGAAAGCCCATTGTGACAAGATCAGTGTAGCAGTAGTAAAGGCACTGAACACATCACCCTCAGTCATCTTTTTCTGTCACATCAGTCAGAGCAGACAAGTCCCTTTCTTCTGAGTTTCCTTCCACATGCTGTCAACAATGCCTTGAAGTTGGACCCTAGACTGAGCACAGAAAGGTTTATGCTTTGTATGGCCTGTAACTTCAACCAAATTATTCCACCTCTCTGAGCTTCCTTTCTTCCCATGGGGAAGGACTGGCCTATAATCTTCATGTGCTGGCCATTCTGTGATATTCTGCATGTGGAATCTTCAAATCCAAGTAAGTAAGTCCATATTTACCATATTTCTTAGCATGGCTAGAATGAAAATTTTCTTCTTTCCCAGTATGTCCTGATACAATGATTTATTGATATCTTTAAGTACCTGAAATATGTAATAAAATACAGCTCATAAATAAATGCAAGTTGTCCCCAGATGGAGTTCAACGGAAGCACTCTGCTAGACAAAGATTGATGTGCAAGTGATATATTAAGGAAGTATTCTGGGAATACAGTGGGAGAAAGGAACAGGTGATGGACAGAAGCCAAACAAAGGAGTCATTGATACAGCTGGGGTTCCAGCCTTAGTGCAGGCTTCAGGAATCTCTGGAATGCATGTTGCACCTTGCAGTTTTAAGGCTGGGCTTTTGTGTTATGTATTCCTCCCCAGTTGCAGGCCTGGAAGATTAAAAGGCACCAGCACTTACAGTTCTCAGTGAATGGGATGGAACAGCCCTGGGGAGTGTTTATAAAAAGGGTCACAGGTGGAGGCAGATTGGGGAGGGGGAAGGAGGGAGGCAGCCACAAAGACCCAGTAGGGGAGCTGAACACTTCCATAGCTGAAACCAAAAGCTGTTCCTGAGCCTGAGAACATGGAACTTCTTGCTAACTGTTGGCTCGGTCATATGGCCCCAGAAATGATTTTCATTTGAAAGGCCATGGGGGTCCTTTCTGTTCCATCTTGGGTGTGCTTCGTTCATGGCTCTGGAATGGAATCCTTTTATTTAAGGCTTAGCAAGACTTGTGTTTTTAATATTTTATTATTTATTATTTATTTATTTTGTAGCAACATTGTAGCCCTTGTCCCAAGATCCAACCTAATATTTAAAAAAGGAGTATTTTCATTGGCCCTTCACAGGCAAGGCAGAGGAAAGATATTTGGACCACAATACTTCATGCTAGAGCTCTCAGAGCTATCCCTAAGAGGCAGTGATTTGTCTCTAGCTGCATGCTGGATGTGGCTGTCCTCATGTAATACGCAATGAGCAAACAGTAGCTCAGTGAATGAACTGTGGTGTGCTTAAGCTATGATCAGGATAAGTGAGACAGGGTTCAGTTCTGTCTGCCCCTTTCTCCTAGTCAAATTAGTCTGCCATGCTTTGACTTGCAAGTAAACAATTGGGAACCACTGCAGAATACAAATTATAGCACTAAATACTCACTTAGCCAGATTTGCAAAATAGACAAAGAAACATTGGCATTTTTGAAAAGGAGACATTTAGTCATAATCAGTACTAGTTGTGGCTGACTGCCCTGTTGCAATTAAGGAATCCCAATGCTGGTTGCATTTAAATGTAGGGCCACCCATACTCAGCACCCTTACAGAACAAACCCAAACCAAAGCTACCTATCAGCTATACCCATGACAGGGCTCATGCGAGAGGCAGACTTCCCTTTTCAGAAGAAAGGAGATCAGAACTGTGTTTAGATCAGGTATATGGATAGAATCCAAATCAGGAATGGCATGTAGTAGCATAGTCTGGGAAATAACCAAGCCAGGCTTGAATAGGAAGTAGGTTTCTGAGGATGCTCAGTGCCTTGGAGAGTCTTGAGGGAAAGGGGGCATTTTGTGAGCTGGTTGAAGTATCTGTCACATGTGTTCATGGTACCAAATTGAAAAAAAAAAGTTGAAAAATAAGAGGCCACCACCTCAGGTCATGTGTAACAACATGCTGGAGAACCACAGGCTTCCAAGATAAATTTATCTCAGGGCTACCAGAATGTCCCATTGGATGCTTACAGTTACTTTCAGCTACACACAGATGCTGTCATTCGCAGGTGATGGTGATGGGAGAAGTGAATAAGAAGAACTTATTGTTGTTGAAAATGCAGATTCTAGCCCCATCTCCACATATTGATTTCACTATTTAGTCTAACTGGAAATGTACAATTCAACAAGCTACTGAAAAAGGTTTTGAGGCCAGGAGCTCTCAGACCATGCTACTAAAGGTCCTGTTGTGAGCAGTTGTGACCTATCCTTTAATCAGATCATGCACATAAAATAGATGCATAATGGTTAATAACTTACTCATGAGCCATGTATTCATCATATATGAGATACAGTCCTTTGATTTAACTAAGAAATGGATTGATACCAGCAGGACCCACTAGGAAAAAGAAAATTGAATTTCATTCATAAGAATGTTCAAAATCTATTCACAGAAACACAAATCGAGCCACACATTAAAAATTTTAAATCTTAGTTACAGCAGATTTAAGAAATGACCATTTTCTTTTATATGTATTTATTTATTTTTATTTTTGAGAAAAGGTCTCACTATGTAGCCTTGATAACCTACAACTCATTATGTAGCCTAGGCTGGCCTGGAACTCAGAAAGATCCACCTGCCTCTGCTTCCTGAGTTTGAGGATTAAAGGTGTGCACCACCATACTCAAGAGAAATGACCATTGAACATGCAATTGGCTTGGCTTTGTGCTGCAAGGATACTGGCTGAGAATGACCTTACATTTAAATGTAACCAGCATTGACATGTAAACGGAGAGTTGCCATTTGCTATTTGTCAAAAGTACTCTTTGCTCTGGTTTTTGCTTTAGAATTAAAACATAAACCTCATTTAACCATTTTCACATGATTAAAAAGACAATCACCAGACCACCCCTTGTCTCCAACATTAGAACGCACAGTGCTTTTGCCCTCTATTTTTTTGTGGAAATGGACAGTACCAGGTGTGCTTCTTATTATCCATCTTGCCCTAGCTCTCCCAACGAAAGTTTTTCTTGTGGAAATTGAGCAGTTTGGCCCCTCTCAAAGGGCAGTGTGCAACTGGGGACCCTAAGAATCCTTTCCTGTAGACTTTTCAGTCCACTTGAAGCAAATGATGCTAGAAGTCTAGGGGCTATGAAAGTCGGGCAGCTCAAAAGAAGAGTGGTCTGATTTAGTCATTACACATTCCCCAATATGTCAGTGAAAGTAAAAACAAAATAGTATTCAGGCTTTAGTCAAAAGGAAAAATATCCATACAACTTGCTCTGAGAATAAACATTCTTTGAGAGTATTCATATTAAAAATGATCCATACTCTTGACTACATCTCAGCTGAGGGCCAGTCTTTCCTTCAAAGCCACAGTGTGTTGGTCATACATGCATCATCATAAGGTTTGGGTGAGGTTTAAATAGATACAAGTGAAAGAGTAAGCCTCTGTGAGTGTTGGCATGTTTAAGGTTCCTTTGTTCTTCCTTCTGCTTTCTATTCATAAACTTACTGATTTTTAAAATGTAGCATCCTTGCAAACGAGAGGTCCTTCATTCAAGTGGCTAGCAGTGGGAGATATCAAATATATGTTTTAGCTCTCTGTGGTGTTCAGATAGTAGACATCGATTTATATAAATTTGTTGACTTGTCTTATTAATTAAAAGAGGAGACAGAGAAAGAAACCACTTGCTAGCTCCTTACCCTGTCTGCAAGATGCTCTTGCCCCATGGCGCAATGTTTATAGCATGATAGCCACACCCCTGTTCACTTATAAATCAAGCCACAGACTCCAATATTCACACTCACCTCTTCCTCCCTGGCCCAGGATCTCCGAGAATAGACTCAGAGGTGGAAAGCAGTTTTATGCTACTCCACTTAACTAAGTCCTTTAACAGATGAGGAAGCTCTAACACAGAACCTCTTGTATTAGTGTACTACCACTGTGATAAAGTTCCCGAAACAATCAACTTAGAGAGATTTGTTTTGATATTCAGTTTTGTAGATTTCTGCCCACAATTGGTTGGTCCTGTTGTTTGGGGATATGGTGAAGCAATACCTTATGTTGGGAGCACATAGAAGAAGAAGCTGTTTACCTCATGGAAGCTAGGAATCAAAAGGAGGGAGGGAGGGAGGGAGGAGATCGGGAGAGGGGAGGAGAGGGAGGGAGGAACCAGGGTCCCAGTATTCTCTTTAGGTGCACATTCCCAGTGACCTAATTTCCTTCCTCTAGGCTCTACCTATTTAATGTCCGACCACATTCCAATTGTGCCAAGCTGAAGGCCAAACCTCTAACATACAGGCCTTTGAGGAGCATTCCAGATGCAAACTGTAGCACCCTCCCTCTCTTCTGATGAGTTCCACACATGCTTGTTTGTGGTAACAAATGGAGAACTTGGCAAATTACCCCTCACACCAACGAATAACTACTGCAGCTTGCTAGTTTTGCCCCATGTACCAAAACAGTGGTAGGCCCTCAGAAGTGTCTGTTTCTGATATAAACAGCCCAGTAGTCCTGCTGAGGCTGGGAGCCTTTGTCTGCAGCTGACCATGGAAATTAGAATCTCTATGAGGTTGTAAGGACACCCCATCACCTCACAATTAATTGCAAGTGTTAAATCTGATTTGCAATCCTAAAACTCTGTAGGCATAGTCAATCAAAGGCAAATTCATTTTCATATTTTATAGTATTGCTCCATGCATCATTCTTATTTTAGAATATGTTCCAAGAAACACCATGGGAAGCTTCATTGAATGGATGATGCATGCAAAATTGAACAGAAAAATAAATACCCTACACAGTGTTCAATTGTAGTAAATATGCAATGCTCTGGAGATATTAGAGCCTGATAATGAACTTTTAAGGATTCCTGGTTTTGTTTGTTTGTATGTTTATTTGCTTGGATCCACAAATTTGTTTACTTATTTTTTTTGCAGAACCAGCTAGCAAATATGTTCAGCTTGGTGGGCCCCTATGGCATAGAAGAAGCCACTGACAGTGAATCTAGGAATAGACAAACATGTGCTCAAATAAAACTTTATTTACAGACCCTGAAATTTAAATATTATAATTTTCATTTCACAATTTTCTCATCTCAAAACAGTTCAACCATTTAAAAATGGAGGCAGGACTTAGCCTAAGTCCCATGCAAAAACAAACAGCAAGATGGTTTTGGTCCAGATGGCTGTGAAGGAATGAGAATTCCTGGAAAGAAACTGTCTACACAGGCTGATTAACTGATTAAACTGGAAGGACTATGGAGAAGCTGGAATGTTGTAGGTCCAGAGGCTAATTAAATTTCTCTCAACTCTCTTTATCCCCCTAAAGAGCTATTTCTTGTTCACCTTCCTGTCAGATGTAACATCTTGATAAACAGATAGAAACCTTTGGAATGTATTAACTTAAGGAAACCCTATTCTCCACCGATCAGAGTTAAGGATGCTATCAGATATCATCTGAGGCCTATGGTTGAGATTCCTCCGCCGGAATGTAACCACATCTCTGCTGTTTCCACCAATAGATCTTAGAAATGCCTTGATATATAATGTTCTTTGTTCCATTACCATTAAAAACTTCCTGAAACTACATCCTCATTGGAACTATGGATCCCACAGAAACCTAAGCCTATGTTCCTGGGCCATGGTCACTCAAATTTAGATCCAGAATCAGCTGTCTCTTATTCCCTTTGAGGTGAGAGCTGTGTTGCTGCAGAATCCTTGATTGGTTTATTCAGACAGTGTCCCATTTGTGTGACTACAAAGCTATTTCTTGGCCCTATCTGGTGACACTTACTGATGCTGTAGCAGTAAATAGGCCAGATGTGGTCTGCAGAGCAGCAGTGTCCACACCTCCTGGGCGTTTGTAGAGACATAAAATCTGGGACTGCTTCTCATACCCAACAAACTGGAATCTCTGCAGTTTTCATGACTCAACTATCGTTAAAAAGCTTCCTGTGACGCTGACTCCTGCAGGAGTTACAGAAGTATTGTCTTAAACTTTAAGCTGAAAAGTGCTGATTTGGGAAAGTTAAAGGGACTACCATGATAATACATTCATTCATCCCAAAATCAATTAACAAGAAGTGATTACCTAGTAAGGGCCAGACTCTGCATTGGTGATTTGAGATCATCAGCAAGGATCTTTAATGACTAGGGGGTGTCTTACATCAGAGCTCAGGGGAAGCCTTTTGAGAGGCAATGTCCCTGTGTCCTCCCTTACTATGTGAGATTTGTTCCTTTGGGCTACAGTTTAGGCAATGAATGTGCAGGAGTAACACTTGTTCCAAGCTACCTGGGTGATTTCATTTCATTATTAACATCCTCTCAGCCACTGAAATGACTTCTAGTTACCGTGATGCCTGTCTCCTAGAATGCAATCATGCATGGGCTTGGGGGTTGGAGGGACAATCTATCAAACAGTATCAGCAAACATCCCAGCAAGTGACCTGTTGTCTGGCTGTTCTCGGGGTTCTCATCAGGAGGGCTGTCATTGCTCTCTTGGCTTTAAAATGCTGTGTATTTGAGAATCTGTCACTCACCATCCATGCATCCATCCATCCATCCAAGACACAGATAAGCATGCCTTTGAGAGTGAGACAAAGGTATGGGAACTCCTCGTGGGGGGTGGAGGGTAGGGAGAACGTGAAAGCAAGGAATAAAAGTGCATCTACCACATGGCTTCTCTGCCAGCCTGCCACCTGCCCATCAGCCGGCCCCTGGCAGGTTGCTGGCAGGCTGGAGCCAGGAGCATACAGCTGTTCTTCTCCTGCTGAGAATAGCAACTTTGAGAGATCACCAAGGTAACACTATAGACGGGAAGTGTGTGTGTGTGTGTGTGTGTGTGTGTGTGTGTGTGTGTGTGTGCCAGAGAAGAGACAGAGAGAGAGAGAGAGAGAGAGAGAGAGAGAGAGAGAGAGAGAGTAAAAACTTATTCACGACTGAGCCCAGAAGAGTGGGAAATGGCCATTTACTGTAGGGTTGAAAGCATGTGGACCCTGCTTTCTAATACACTGCCCAACTAAGAGCAAAAGCCAGTAGCTTGTTGAAGGAGGAGATGACCCAAGAAAGAGCGAGCAGCACATCACAAAGACAGCCCAGGTGAGGTGCTCCTCTGCTTGTTCTCTGGTGGCAATCCTGAGAGAGTTGCTGCTTGGAGACTAACACCTCCAACCGCGCCTGGTTTCCCTGGTTTCTGCTTCCACCTGCGCTCAGCTCCTCGGCAGCATGCCTGATACCAGCCATTACCAAAGAAAGGAGGGGTAACAGAGCCTAGATTTGTTGTACTCTTAAGAAAGGGTATGAGGATATTTTGCACAAACAGGCTGTCTGAATATTAAGGCCCAGCATTCTTAGCAAGCAACAGTCAGAATTTTCTATAATTGACACACCTATGACATAAAAGCTCAGAAATGAGCTTTATGAAATAAAGCTCAGGAAGGGTGATGGTCTTGCCCATAGCCACCCGGTTTCTAGTTCTTCCTGTTTAAGGTTCCTCAGTTAGAAGACTTTCTTTACAGGGCTGGCTAATTCAGGGTGCTAATAATATGTACCACTTCCGGGCCCCAGAGGAATTCCATCTTAGCAGCTGAGAAAGTGGTACAACAGTGTCATGTCATACGCATACAGTCACGTAGCTCATGAGATGTGTGTTGTTAACTATGGAATCACGGATGTTTCTGGTCAGGAGCCAGCTTTCTTCTCTTAGAGGATTCAGAGGACCCCGGTTCCTGCTATCCTGTGGCTCAGCCATCCTCTGTTGTCTTGCTTTTGCTGGCAGGAGAATGATGGGAGTTCAATATCAACTTCTGAATACCCTCTGTCTGACAGGGACACTGCACCATCACCATTTAGGGACCATTTCTAGCTACATGGCCATCTCCTTGCAAATACTTGAACTATAATTCCTAGCTAAGCACCCATTCTTTGGAGACCATGTTCTACTCTGCAAGAGAAAAGACAAATTCCATTGCATGCTTGACCATCTCAAATACAAGACACAATCCCAGGCCTTCATCAGGTGTGCTGCCCCAAAATGTTGGTATAACATCAAAGACTTCCTTCAAACTCTTCCTTAGGTCCCTTCTGGGGACATTACTCCCTTAGAGGGACCGACTGTGTCCTCACAGGCACAATGCCTGACTCCTGTGTTCAGAATTCCTTCACTTTCTTTTCCTAATTAGACTGTAGTTCTGTGGAGGTGGTGAGTCCATCTTTCTTGTTTATCATTGTACCCCTGACACAATGATATCAGTAAGTCTTTGAGAATGGAGGATAGGAAGTAAAGAAAGAAGTGTGTTCTGGAAGAATCAGGATCCTCCTGTCTATATTTGTTTCATATTAGTAGCCACAAAGTGGGCTGGTCACATTTCAAGGCTCTGGACTCATACCACTTTGGAATAAGAGTTGTTTACCTGCTTACAATCTTGACAACCTCTAATAACAATGCTGGATGATTCTAAATACAATGGAATGCTACATACAAACAAATAGAAATGGTCTAGTAATTGTACTATCACGTGGGTAAATTTCAAAATAATTATACCAAGTGGAAAAGCCAGGCATTTCATTTATACATAAACCTAAGAAATACCAACTAAAGTGATAAAAAGGAGGTCAACAGCTTCCTGAACACAGAAGGGTGTGGAGAAGAGCAAGTGACAAAGGGTATACAGAAATTTGGGGGATTAATGGGCCGGCTCATTTTCTTTTTCAGAGCAATAGGTTACTGAGTGTATTATATGTGACAAAATTTCTCAAACTATATAATTTAAAATGTGGAGTTGACAGTATATCAACTCATATCAACTGTATCTCAATAAAAACTGTCAAAATATAACTAAATAAATGTGAAATTAAAAAATGGGCCAACAATGGCCTGTATCATCCTCCCCATCATTTCCAAGCCTTGCATGGTTTGTGTCTTTAAAAATACTTTAGATCAAACTGTATATGTTCTTGTAAACCTGTAATATTGGAACACTGGGAGGCTGAAACAGAAAGATGGTACAATGTAAGACTATCACAAAACATATGCAAATGTGTCTTTTCAGTGATGGGGTTGATAAAAGACTCATTCTTGGTACTCTTTGGAGAAACAACATGATTCTATTGATTCTTATCTGAATTTGTCTTGCATTTCAGAAGTTATCTGAACCCTCGGGACAGTGTGGCACTCAGACTTTCCAGTATGCACACATTCCTATTAGCTCTCATATTTTCCAATCTGCTTCTTCTCAGGTTCTGTAGCCAAACCCATCGCTGATTTGCTGGCCCAAGTGCCCAGCAACTCCCTACCACTACCATGGCCGAAGACGCAGATATGCGCAATGAACTGGAGGAGATGCAGAGAAGGGCTGACCAGCTGGCTGATGAGGTAAGGGATAGAGACCCAGGAGGTAGCAAAAAACTGGAAGGTGGGTGATTTGAATTCAGATTCTGAGAAAACACTTATTCTAATGTCTCAATTTAAAAAAATTAAAAAGTGAAAAGATATCTTCTTTAAGATGTTTGCAGGCTAGAAAGGGTTGATTACAAAGCCAAAATACAAATTAATGTCTTAGCCCTGATTCTTGACTCCTAGACACTTGAGAGGACAGGGTCCTCTCGGAAAAACTTTATCTTTGGATATCTTGCAGCGTGATATAGCTAACTCAGGAATGAGAGTTAACACTTTAAGGGACTTTCCAAGCAGGTTGCTAAGCATGGCTATTATTAAAATTGAAGTACGTAATCTGAAAATTTAGGTGGATTGTATCTATTTTTAAAAAGCAATGGTACTATGTGTTCAAAGCTCATTGCTTATAGTTAGTTTAGCACATTTTTTCTGCTATATATGCCCTTGAGTCATTTCTACTCACTGTATGTAAGAAATGGAAAGCCCATAGAACAGCGCTGATGTAGATCTCAATGGCAAGTTCAGTATACCACACTGCACTCAGAAATCAAATAGAAAGCAATTATTTAGAACCAATCATTCGCAAACACTATCAATCGTGGCTTGCTTTATTATTTTGTTGATTACCTATAGTTAAGACAGAAGGGAAAATACTAATAATCTAGATAAAAATTTTAAAGTATGCATATCTGTAGTTACTACATTAAGAAAATAATATATGAAGTTGGGGCGTAGGGAGATAGGGTTGATTCTTGAGGAGCTAGGGGTAAGAGTGAAGGAGGTGAATATGATCAAAATACATTGTATGAAATTCTCAATAATAAAAATTTTTTTAAATATAAAAAATTTGAGTGAGTCCTCCATTATTCAGAAACTTTTTTTTCAACAAAATCATCACCTTTTTTACTATGAGTCTAATTCTAACATAAGGTCTTCATTCCTTTATTTTCCTCTTATTCATGAACATAAGTGAAGCAGCTATCCAGCTCCAGTGACCATGTTAGAATTACACGAATTCATCATATGATGAGCCACAGTCTACACAAAAACTGACAGAAGTTTCTGTGAGATCAACCTGCTACACTGAATTTATAACCATGCATGCTGTGTTGTATTGTGTGTCAACTCTGTCCTCTTTGTGTTTCATATCAGTACCATAAACGTGAATATACATAAATGTACTCACATTTTTCCAGAGTTGGTTGTTAAACATTTGGTAGTGCCTCATTGCTAATAGCCATTTTCTTACAAAAAGGAGTCCATTTAAGTACTTTGCAGCAAAAATTCACATCTTTGAAATCCCTGCAAAAAAACACGTCCAACATAAGTTTGCTACTTAAAGGCATGGTTTTGAGAAATCACACTGGTTGCTGGGTTGGAACTATGTTAAAGGAACTGAGAACAAAGTGGCGATGCTGTGCCTGAGGGACCAACCGCCAAGCTCCGAGTTTTCTTCATGCTTTTTCTTATCTAAGAATGAAGGTAATTATAGCTGTCTCCTATGGGCTAGTTATTTCAAACTTGCTTGATTTTTTTTCACCCTAAGGCGACAGCTTAATTTGGATTGATAACAACTTCCAGTTGTGTTTCTAGGAGCTTTCAAGGAAACTTGTTACACTCATCTCTACTCATGAAAAAATCATGTTTGTGTTTAAAATTCGATATCCCTAGTCCAGGGAGGCCAAAGTAGTCCTTAGAGTATGTGAGATAGTTCTCCATGCATCCAGAGCATGCAAAATGATTTTTCCAGATTACTTTGTCTTTGATATCAAGATCAGCCATATGGTTTTGGTTTTATGAAGATAAGCTTTCACCTGATTGCTGCAGGAAATCTGATCATGTAGAAAAGCCCCATAGGAAAGAGATTGAAACTGGAAAGACATCTTGTGTTTCGGTTGCAAAGCTGAAGTCATATATGATAGGGACCTTTGCGTTTCTCAAGTGAAGAAAGTGTTTCTGACTTTCCTAGTGCTCTATTACTTACTGCCCTTAACAATGTTTATGTTTTTCCATCTTAGTCCCTGGAAAGCACCCGTCGCATGCTGCAGCTGGTTGAAGAGGTAAGGAGTGGATTCTATTAACGTAAACTAGGTCCCTATATTGACATGTTCATTCTGAGCTCCTATTGCTTTTGCTTAAGTCACAATTCTCTTGTTTCCATTGCTAACATAACCTATCAGAAAGCCAGAAAATACTGGAAATGTTGGCATAAGTTGTTAGCTAGTTATCAAGGTGACCTCACCACCCTCCAGCCCAGGCTACCTCTACAGTCCTTACTATAGAGAAATCTACTATTTCTAAGCTCCTGTTCCCAAGAGTCACAAAAGGAGGTCCCAGTAAGGAGAGTAGTGCTTAATCTATGCAGGATTTACCTACATAAAATCTTCATTTGTAATGATTTTGGTTGCAACAAATTACAGCTAATTTAAAATTCTTTTCTGACTCCAACTATATTTATAACATTGAAAAATATGTTTTTATGCAGGCATATCATCTTTTGAAATTTTTGTATTTAGTGTTGGACACTAAAGATTATGAAAAAAATAGGAAAAATCTTAAACAAAGAGAAGATTCTAGTCCAATTAAGTAAATACAAAAGTTCTTTTATATTACTCACTCTGGATTGCACATCCATTTGTAAAGCATTTGTAATTCATGGTTTAATGAATCCCAAACTATTTTTAAATGGGTAAAATAGGGCAGATAGCAATAATGGAATCAAAAGAGCATTTGCAATAAAACCTACTCATTCCAATTTGGTAGAACAGCAGTCAACCAGGGAGAATAAATGGATTAATTGAACTCCTCATTGGGAGAGATAGAGTAGAAAAAGAATGGGCTGGACTATATTTATCTTAACCTAATAAAACAAGCCTAATGGTTTTTATTCAGCAAGATGCTGCTTCAGCCATGGTTTGAATGTGACTGCTTATCAATGTATAAATTCATGTGTGATTATCTTTTCTAGAGATCTTGGGCTTTCTCTGGCAGAATGATTAAATGAGCCTATTCAGCCACCCTATGCTACTATAAATTGCTTATGCAATGACATGAAAGGGAAGGAAAAAAAGAGATAAATTTTACAAAGGCTTAGAGGAAAGGCAGCTGCCTCTTACACTATGGGTGCAAATGCTGTCTTCCTTTATTCCTGAAGCTGCAGCTCATCACCTAGGAGTGAAATGTGGCTAAAGGTGAATGACCACAGCAAGAGTGGGGAGAAGTAATGATGCCTTCTTTGGGGGAAAAAAATCTGTTATTTCCAAAATGACACACTGAGCTTGCAATGCAGCACAAATTGGACCCCACAGAGAGGCAGTCCTCCAGGCCCTCAACAGCATAGGAGGGCAGCCTTCTACTCTAAATGAAGGGAAATGTCTGTTTTGCTCTGTTCTAGGGACACTGCTCATGCAGAGATGCCTAAATGCCAAGAAGAAGGCAGATAGCCTTATTTCTGGACTGTTGGCCATTTGGCATTAATGTATTATTTTCCAATTTGTTGCAAGCAAAACATAAAAAGAGCAAGAGCTTGGAACATTCTTACATGAGCTGAGGTTAATAGGAAGGGGACTCAATATTTAACTGCTATAATTACTTTATTGTATACTACAGTATTATTATCACAATACACTTCATTACCTACAACCAGAGCCACTTTTCACTTGCTTGTGTAAATACATGTACATACTATGTGCATTTCTCAAGCTGTCTCCAATTTGCTCAGTTGTACAATGTTGAAACATTGCCCAGACTGTGGAAAGTAGTAGAATAAATGCATTGGAATGCACCCCTTTAAACTGGCCCTTGGTCCTTCAGTCTTGCGAACATGAACCCTTCTCTCTTGTATGTCTACTCAAAATGAAAGTAGTATCAGCTTGTCTTGCAAAAGTCTGTCTGCTCGAATTTATTCTAAGAATAAAAGCTCCAAGACGGGCGTTGGTGGCGCACGCCTTTAATCCCAGCACTCGGGAGGCAGAGGCAGGCGGATCTCTGTGAGTTTGAGGCCAGCCTGGGCTACCAAGTGAGCTCCAGGAAAGGCGCAAAGCTACACAGAGAAACCCTGTCTCGAAAAAACCAAAAAAAAAAAAAAAAAAAAAAGAATAAAAGCTCCATTGATTGAAGTAGGATTCTCAAATTATATGTTTTTGTTTCTCCTAAATTGTTTCTCAGTCAAGCATGAAGTTGAATCTTAGATCAAGGAATGAAAGAGATGGGTGCAATCTTTTACATCTAATAAATGAGAGGAGGCTGTTAGATATTCCATCCTTAGGAAATTGTGAGCAGGGCTTTATTAAAGTAGACTGGCTTGCTCTTACTTCCTCCTGGGTCATTGTATATTTATAATGAAACATTCCTCATGTCTAGGGCATTGGCTATTCAGATGATGTTCTGATTTTCAATCAAAAAGGAAATTCTCTTTAAAGAGAATCAATATTAAATATTCATCAAGGGCAGAAATTATTTGGAAAATATGAGCTTTGAAATACCAGGATTTTACACACAACCCCAAAGTCCATCAGTGCTACATAATTTGAATTGAACTGAATTTTTATTGAATTCAGTTTCAAAGACAGGAAAGGTTACTAGAATTGAGAAGTCTCCCTAAGGCAAATAATCCACTTCCCATGAAAGTACAGCTTTACGATATCCCTAATAAACTCCAGAGTATAACAGCAGAGGAGGCTGGGGACCTGACTTTTAAGAGAAGTCACCATCAGCATTTCAAGGATAATCTAAAATTACTCAGAGGTCAGTGGGGAAGTTTCAGAAAAGTTGATTATCATAGACAGGTACAAAGGTTAGAGACTTGGTGGCACTTGATTCACAGCATGGAGCTGGGGACTTAATTCGGGTGGATACATTTCAACAAATATATATGTCTAATGTTGGAAATAGGAGAGAAGATACAAATTGTTTTACTGCAGGGAAACCAAGTAAATAGCTGTCCAAATTCAAGATCATACCTGCCTTGGGAGCATAAAAGAGAGAAGAATTAAATCTAGACAGAGAATGATGTTCTCCAGGAGAAAATATTTGAGAAGAAAAAGGTTAATTCTGCTGATGCTAAATGCAGAAATGGAGTCTGCATATCAGTGTCTTGGGCTATGAAGCTTGAGCCAGAATAGGCCAGACTGCTTTAGGCAGGCAGGTTTGACAGCACCACAGAGCCCTGCATGAAATAGTTACTGAAACCCTAATATTTCACAAATGTCTCAGTGTCATATCTCTTTCTAGACCAGCTTATCTTTCAAAATACTTTGGCAATAAAAAGGAAAAAATTCTGAAAAAGCCACAGTTGTAAATGAGACTTTCAGTTCCAAATTTTATCAAATCAAGTTGGCAGTTCTTTTTATTAAGCAGATGTGGCATCCTTCAGAGTTCAAGAGAGTCCCTGGTTGTTCAGGCTTTAGAGCAGATGCCTTGGAGTTTGGGGAAAGCACCCCAAAAGGACAGCAACAAACTATTCTGTAAACACTTGCTTAGTCTATTGGCTAAATAAATTCATCAATACCTTTTAAAATAAAAATAAAAAATTTCACAAAAGAAAGAAATGAAAAGAAACATTTCCAACTCCTTTTAGATTGGCTATTTCCCCAGCAAATTCAAACACAAATGAAGAATTGAGCTCAGGTAAAACTAGAGCCACTTCCTCTCACCCTCAATCTAGGTATTAAAGCACACGACTCTTCCATGAATTGGAGAGAGTAATAAATTGCTTCCTTTGCAGTATTTTTTCCATCCCAGCCCCTCTGTCTTCTAGATCTCATAAGAACAACCCAGTCATTTTGATAAATCCACCATCAAAATAGTAGAACCAAATTTAAGGTCAAACCTCTATTGAGAACCTACCATGTGCCAGCTATTGAGCCTAGTGACATCATTATCAACATCATAATCAAATATGTGTTAGCTAGTTTAACACTGCAAGCCACATTTTACTACTGCCTTGATTTCCTTCTTTTTTTAATTTTTTTTAAATTTTATTTATTTATTTATTTATTTATTTATTTATTTATTTTTTGGTTTTTCGAGACAGGGTTTCTCTATGTAGCTTTGCGCCTTTCCTGGATCTCGCTCTTTAGACCAGGCTGGCCTCGAACTCACAAAGATCCACCTGGTTCTGCCTCCCAAGTGCTGGGATTAAGGGTATGTGCCACCACTGCCCTGTTTTGATTTCCCTCTTTAACTCAGAGGACTTTGAGACATTTGGTGGTTAAGTGACTTGCTTGAGACACATAGCAGGAAATGGTAGACATGATATTCATGAGCATGAAGCCCTATTTCAGAGTATGGATTCCCATATACAGCACTTCAGTTTCACTCTGCCATAATTTTCTTTTTCTTTGAGAATTCCACATAAAGCAAAATGTTCTGAGGGTAGTAGCTTGTCCTAAAAATTCTGAGATTCCTTTCACATCAAATCCAGCATTGGAATATATTCTCACTCAGTATCCATGAACTGAACTAGCTTTGAGATGGCTATGTTGTGCAGAGCTCATTTTATCCTTATTATTACAATGGGAAGTGGGAGAGCTCTTAGTGCCCCCATTTGGCCATAGGGTGAGCTGATACATAGAGCTGATACATAGAGCACTTGAGATTGGAACAGTAAGACGTCAAGAGAGATCTAGAATTTAGAATCATCTACTGAATCCAATTCCATTGACCAAGTTGTTTCTCACACTGAGAAATACCATTGAGAGAGCTATACATTTTTTCTGTCCCTTATCCTTAATGTCTGGGACAGAGTAGCTATACAGTATACATTTACTGAAGAAGTGAGTGAAAAAGCACATAAATTAAATAATAGTGAATAGAAGGAAAGGGGATAGAAAGACGTGAATGAACCAATCTGTAAACCACACCCTCTTACTTTGTGTCTCTTGCTCTACCTTCAATATGGGAAGTAGTGAGACTGTGGAAGTCACTCAACCTTCTAGCACAACCCAACTTTTCTGACTCCAAGGCCAATACTTTCTGCTTATGTTCTCCCCAATTGGGACAGTGTCAAACACTCTTGCTCTTTCCACCTAGTTCAGTTCTAGATTTGAAACATGCAGCACCTAATTGGAAAAATGTAAAATTATACTTTTAGGGCATTATAAAAATAAGTGATACTCACTATACATCACAGAATGTTATGATGTATTAATAGACAAGAACTGGGCTGATAAAAGTCACCAAATTTTCTCCAACTTCTGTCCCCAGCAGAATGGAACAGGATCTTTGAGCAGAAAATGTTCTCCAACATGTTTCTGCACTGATCCATATGCCTGAATAAGCCACCTGCAGAATTGGGCAAAGTAATAATTAAAATGTAGACTAGGGTAGATGGAAGTCCACTCACAATATACTTAAGAAAGACTTCAAGATGCCTTTTGTGGTCTATAATCTCTCTGGTCAATGTGTGTCCCCCTGTAGCATGCAATAGAGCAGGTTAGATTTCTAGACATGGACACTCCCAAATCAAATAAGACAGTATCTTCACTTCTTCCCCCACCCACTCCCAATCCCCTCATTCCAGTAACCTAGGTAAGTCTTGGTTTGTGTGGATAAAAAGCAGCAAGATGATGTGTGTTTCTGGAGATTGCTGCATAAAAGAACTGCAGTGACCCTTAACAGGAGTGACTTTCTTACACTGCATCATTGTACAGAACTGTCGATTTCAGAGAAAAATATTTTCTGATCTCACTCCGTCTTCCAGATCTTGAATAACTTCTCTCCACAGAGAAAAATCAGAGTTAATATCCTTTTGAGTTGTGCTTCTCAGCCTCTGTAAAGCCATACTCTCCTGTGATAAACCTAAGTACCAGGACTCTAAGATCCTTATGTATCTTCCATGGGGCATCCCTCCTGGCCATTAATGGGCACTTTTTTGGTCAAACTTTCCAGAGAAGAAAATGCAACCTAGAAGACTGTGAAAATGTTGCTTTCTGGGTTAGGAAAACTATAGGTATTTTTATTTTCCAGGCATAAAATGATTGTATGGTATTAAGTACATGCATTCCAATGCACACTTACTGTATTGAAGGATGCAAGTCCACCCTGTGGAGGGTGTGCACATGTCTCCTCATGGCTCTGAGAGTCACTGATAAAGTCCACCTTTTACCCAGTTCCTTTTGGTCCCTACCCAGCCCCTTAATGCTCTTGTCATGCATCTTCCCTTTGTCTCCCTTTGGTCCTTCTTCATTTTCCATACTAAGGGATAATTGTCTCCTTACTGATTTCTCTTTCTCTTTTCTCTCTCTAACTCCTTTTCAACCTTGCTACCATAATTGGAATATAGAGTAAAGATGCTGGTATCAGGACTTTGGTTATGTTGGATGAACAAGGAGGTAAGTTCAGATTTCTTCAGTAAGAACAATTCTTCATCTGAATAAAGTTGCAGTTTTGATTTTTTTTTTTTTTGGTGCACCCTCAGGTGGCCATTCTGTATGTGTTGCACGTGTATGCAAGTGTAAGAGTTTTAGAAAGTTCAGCTTCCTCTGTTGAAAATAGTGAACGTGGGGATGTCAAGGCCTTCTTCATGACTGAAATAATGATACTGTTGTCTCTACTATGTACATTGAGATAACAGATTTTAAAAGCAAAATCTATGTATGTTTCCTAAAAGACAATATTTTAGATAGTGTTGAGAATTTTCTTATTCTTCTTACCACCAAATTTTCCCAATAAATTTGGTTTTCTTCCAATAATATCCAGGTTATAGGATATAGTATATGAGGTTATGCATTTCTCCCGACCAACCAAATTTAGTGTCTGAAAGTTTTAGTTTTCAAGTCACTAAGAGATTCCTTTAAATAACTAAATTTTTTTTTCATGGTATGTCTCGAAAGTAGAAATTTTAACTAATTATGATATTAAAGATATTTTAAAAGCATTTTTGTAAGGGCTAGAAGTAACAAAACTCAGAGAGTCTGGATGTTAGTATATCATCTCTACACACTAAAGTAAAAACTATAAGGGCAATCGTATATTTTCTTTTGACTCAAAATATCTAGCAATATGGTGATAATGTACGTAATTCTAGCTACAAGCTCTTTACCTGTTTCCATTTTGAATTCTTATAATAATGAGATATTTGAACATTTTCATACTTTGTAAAGGCATTAGAAAAAAATTATGATTGTGATTTTTTTCCAGTAGCAAATATAAGAATGTAAAACTCATTCCAGCAAGGCTGTGATAAACTCCAAGCACAAATTTCAAACTGAGAGGAAAATTGCCATGATGATAGCCTTGCATAAAACACTTTTCCTAAAATATAGAGAGCATATGCATATCATCAAAGGGCAATAACTAAAAGAAAAATGGGAGTAAGATATAAATCTTCACTTTGCAAGTTGACATGTAAAATATTGTCTCAACTATCAGTGATAATAGCATGCCAGTTTTTAGCAAGTTGATACAAAATTTAAAAATTGATAATAACCAATGCCATAGTATGTTGGAAAAATAGAAACCCCTAATTTGCATAGAGGGGCTGTGAGCTGATACACATGTTATAAGGAACAATTCGATAATAATATTTCAGTTTTGAAGTGTACCTGTCTTTGACCAAAACATTCCATGCCTAGGACATTGCATTGCAGTTAAACATTTACAATTATGTGTAGAAAAATGAATATGCCTTACTTGTAGTTTTATTAGACTAGGAATGATCTAAATATTTGTCAGTGGAGAGATCAACTAAGTCAGCTATGATATGGCCATGAAGAGATGTTCTGCCATCAACACAGTGCATAAATGTTTAATGACGTCTGAAGAGTTAAAGTTGGAGTAAGAAAAGAAGAGAGAAAGCCATAGTATTTGAAGTGTTCTGAGAAGCAATTAGAAGCATTTAAGATTTATTAGGGAATGCTATGATGGTTGGATGTAGATAGTAAGAGCCTATGTATGGTAGCTGGGTGTGGTAGTAAGAACCTTCAGACTGTGATATGAGTCTAACACCTGGAAAAGGAGCTGAAAAGAAAAGGACATAATGAGAGGACCACCAGACTGAAGAACTGTTCTGAGAAGGTCTCAGCTAGGTTAATGGGGAGCCTGAGAGCGAAGATCACCACCCACAAGTAGAGAAGAGAAGACCATGTTGGGCAGAAATGCTACAAACCTGGCAGCCCACCATGCCTAGATATTAACTTGTAGCATCTTGAGAAAGCATGACCTTAGTATCAATGCCATGCAACTCACAGATGCAAAGCTACACCCCACTCCTCTGACAGGTTCCTCCCATTGCTATCATAAAGGAGCTTTTGTTTTTATAATATTTATTTGTGTTAAACTTTTAAGAAAATATACATTAAATAATTGTAAAAATAGGAGGGAAAAAAACAATTGTATACCAACTCCATCACTTTTCTCCCACTGTTCAAATCAGTTTGTTGAAATCTCTAAAATTAAGAGTCTAGTTGAGTTCTGTTCTAAAGGTATTCCAACAGGGTCCATCATGATATTTGCTGTAATTACTTGCTGATTTGATCTATGTGGCAATGTCTCAACTCTGAAATGTGGGGTGCAGCAAGTCATTGCTTGGAAGGTTGTGAGACAGAAGGTGCCCACACAGAAGAGTGACAAAGCACTCTCTCAGTTCGTAGTCCAGTGTGGGAAGCTTTACAGCAGCAGGAAGACTTGGGATACTGTCTTCTCCTTTCTCTATAAGGTACTGACATAAAGACTTGACATGGAAAACAATAGACAGAGACATGGTGCCCTGAGAGAGAAAGGCTGGGGCTGTAGCTCCATTGTAGAGCTACAATGAGGTCCTTGTGTCAGTCCCCAGCATTGCAAATGAAAAGAGAGGAAGAGACGTAGAAAATGAACAGCCTGCTTACCTGAGGTGTAAATATCTTTGTACTTTGATGAAGAAAATCTAGAGGTACAATTGCTAAAACCCCCATACATATGCAAAAATTCATAATTCTTAAACATGATAATTCCCACAAGCATCTAGATACTATTATCTCAAAAACAGAGAACAGATTTTTCCCCCCCACAGGATAGTGAATGTTTTCAGATGAAACATTTTGGAGTCCTCTGGTAAGCATACTTCCCATGAGAGCTTGTGTTATAGCAGATGTATAATGAACAGCTCATACTGACAAAAATAAAAATAAAAACTACAATTGGACATCTCCAAAAGTGGGTGATCTGGGGCTTGTTTTAAGGGATACATATTCCATTTTTACTAGTAATTTAGGGCCTTTGCAAGTGATGGATGAGTGTGTCCCCCACTATCTGCCTTGCTTCTTAATAAACATATTTAATTGTTTGTGCAATGTTTACTTGTTTAGATCAGTAACTGCTTTTTTATTTCTCTTCAGTTTATGCTGTACTAATTTTGTCTATGCATGACATCCAGAATATTAACTATTTCTACCTCGCAGCTGCTCAAGAGACCACAAGCAACAACCACCCTCTTAGAGAACCATTGTACCTACTGTGGAGGCAGGCCAGACCTCTGCAGGTTGTCCAACTGAACAATTGCACTGCAAAGTTCCTTATAGGATTCTTGTTTTAGACCCAGGTATCAGGGGACACCAAGGAGCACCAGGAATGACAGACAACTCTGGAGACATACAGAGCCCTGGGACTTTTGTTCCCCTAAAAGTGATGTCTCCCAGGAAAATCCTCTGAATGGTTCTGTATTAACATGGATAATCTAACCTTTCATTTCCATTTCTCTTGTTTCTTTTTTTAGTCTTTTCTGGGTTGTTTGTTTTAATGACTCAGCCCAGGCTCTCTGAAAACATACCTGTAATGAGCTCTAAATTAAATAGTAAAATCTCTTACCACTGCTGGTAGAAAAAAAAAAAAACCACAAAATCAAGTCCAATCTAGAGTACCATCCAAGCATCTTAAAGTTAATGGCACTACAAAGCAGTGTTTGACAAAATACCCCAGCCCCTTGCTAATGTTTAGTCACCACCCTCAGTTCAGAATGGTTCAGGCTGTTCAGTGTGGTAGCCATTGTGGCTATGTGGTTATTTCACTTTGTTTCAATGAATTTCATAGTGTTCACCAATGCTTAGGAAAGTGGAAATCATACAGGCAGTGTCTTTTAACTGGGTATTAGTATGAAGGCTTGCAAACTAGGTAAAACACTTAGTATGTTTTACTTTAGGACCAGGCCAAGTGTTCTAAGGGTCTTATATTTCTCTACTTAGATGATGCTAGTAGAAAAGATGTCTAAACAAATCCCTAAGAATCTGTCTTCTACTAGTGAATCTATCAGAGACAATTAATCACTCAAATATGGCAAACAAAAAATGTTTCAATCTCTGCTAATAACATGCAGTGTTGTCTACTAGAAGACTGAAAGACTCCCGTGATAAAAAAAAAAAATGTTCACATCTCAATCTCCAAGAAGAAACATAAAAGCTTAAGGAGAGAAGACACAGTCAACCCTGTGCTATTATGCTGTGAGAATCTCACAGATGGAGCTCTACACAGGAATAAAATGAAGACATGGATGCTCTCATGAAGTTCTTGAGAAGTGCTTCACAGAAATTATTCCAAGGCAACCAAGTGTTAATGTGTCAAACATGTCCACAAATACAACTCAGCACAGTAAAGTTGATATTGTAGCTAGAATACCTGGACAAAATAGTTCTAGGCTTTTTTTTTTTTTAATCAAATTTGGCATCAAATTTTTCTCTTTCAGTCAAACCTTCACCAACAAAGCTGGAAATCCATGGCAGAATGAAGCTTTCAGAAGTGTGACTATAGATGTGTTCATTTTTATCTTTCAATTTCCTAACTCATAGGTCCAACACTTAGGGGTCAGTTCACATATATACATTACCTCATATTCTCTAGAGGCACCAGGAATAAGGCTTCTGAATTCTTGTCAGAGAGTCATGATTTTTGCAAAAACAAAAAAGTAGTAATTGTTTTCCAACTTAAGAGAAATGCAAGTCCAAACACCTGAAGATGTAACCCTTCTGGATGTGCATTGTTGCCACTGTTTGTGCCCTGCAGTGAGTTTGCCCTTTGAGCCCAGGAACCTCCTTAATTCATCCTACTACAGCACTCATCAAGCTATCAACAATTCTTTGATTTGAACCAACATCCTTATTTCTATTTGCATGCATGATGGTTCTTTGTTTAATGACATTCTGATAAAGGCATGAACCATGTCAACCAAGACATGTAGGAGGCCAAGAAAAATTTTAAAGTTTTAGGGAAACACTGTGTCCTTTCCCTTACACCGTAGTCCTCTTACTCAAGTATTAAATTTGATTCACAAACTGATTTATTATGTTCTTAAAAGGAAACTGGAGTTAAGTCATTAGTTTAAAAAAAAAATCGAGTTTGGCATGATTGTGCTTACAATCTTGTCCTTAGGATGCTGGGCTACATAGGAAGATCCTGTGTCAAAAAGTCCAACCAACCAGGAAGGGAAGAAGGCAAGAGAAAGGAACATTCCCTCAAATATTAGGAAGAAGGAAGGGAGAAAATTCTCCTTGCACATAGAGATTTCCAGGACATCCCTGTCTCTGTGCACCGGACAGAAGAACGGCACCTCTGTCCCTCCATCCTGAATAAGCACTGCTGTGTTTTCATCAGCTTCTGAAAAACAGCAGAGGCAGCAGAGACCTCAGCAGTGACAACTTCTTCTTTAGCCTTACTGAAGAGAGCAAGAGTAATCTTTTACTATCCAGAATCATGCTGTCCCTTCTTGGGTCACTAGTGAGCCTTGTTTAGGTCCTACAGTGACAATTTCCACATCATATGCATATGTGAAGTGGTTTTTCAGGTGATTGTTTAGGCCTTCAGGCACTTATCAGTTTTACCCTAGGCATGCCTTTACTTCTAGGGTGCAATCATCAATGCATGCATGGAAACACAGAGAAAAAGAGGAGTAGGGTTGTAACTGGGTGTTATAATTAGACAGCCAAAGTATCATATTGCACTTCTCCTTCAAGACATCATATTGCACTTCTCCTTTAATGGTCTTAAAAGCTACTTGACAAATCCCCTTCATTAAACTTGCAGTCACCCTAATGCGGTGACACTTTAGAAAAATTAATCCATTTGGTTTATGTAACCCTGGAAACCTAGAACTGATTCATTTTTATGAGTATTGAGCTGTGTTTCAGATGCACTGAGGTCAGCTTTCCTTGTAGCAATGGCACAGTGCCATTTTTGTGTGACAATCCATTGCCCCTCCTCCAACGAGACATACATGCTTCTTGTTCTCTGACCAGGTCAGTAGCTAGCAGGTCCACATCGTAGACACTAGGGAACCAGAGCAGGAGAACAAGATGTCTTCTTCCCCAGCTCTTGTAGTAAGTCACTCTCATATAGTAAGAAATGAATTGACGTGTCTTGGTACTTACAGTATTGCTGTGCTGATGTTGCCTTCTTTTCCAGCTTCTGTGAATTAAATAAGGAAAACCAAGAACAGACCATTGGCCACCTTTGGCTGTGCAGACACTGCTGGGGGAAGATCAGAAACTCATAGTCATGTCTGTTCCTGCTTACTGTTCTGTTGTTTGCCACAAAGAAGAAAATACATTCTGTTTTCTCCTTTTATCTGGTCGGGGACACTTAAAAACCAAAAGACACAGATATTTTGAAATTGTAGCAGATAATCTTCTGGAAGCATTGAATGGGAGCCCCTTAAACATAAATTAACAACCTATTTTTCTTTCTCTTGGGTTTCACTGGTGTCTGAGTCAATACACTGCTGTTTCCCTGGATACCCAAAATCAAACAGACCTTCTGATCCCATCCCATCATGTCTGAACTGCAAACTATTTTGAGCATCGTTCTTGTTCATTTCCTTCCACCATGTCTACTTAGGGCAGCAGCAGCCGTCTACAGCAATGCATCCTCTTGGATAATGCATTGTAATCTCAATCTCTCTCTCTCTCTCTCTCTCTCTCTCTCTCTCTCTCTCTCTCTCTCCCTCCCTCCCCCCCTCCCTCCCTCCTTCCCCCCCTCTCTCTCTCTCTTTCTCTCTAATTCTGTTTCACATAGTCATTTCTCATGTTCTGTTGGAAACCCAAAAAAAATTCATTCCACACTATCATCCCTTTGTCCTAACCAGAACAACTCGATCGTGTCGAAGAAGGCATGAACCATATCAACCAAGACATGAAGGAGGCCGAGAAAAATTTAAAAGATTTAGGGAAATGCTGTGGCCTTTTCATATGTCCTTGTAACAAGTAGGTACTGGGTACCAGATCTAATCTGTGGCGTCCAGTTTTCTTTCTTTCTTTCTTTTCTTTTCTTTTTTTGTTTTTCTTTTTTAATGTCAAAGTGAATGTCTGAAGTTTTGTCTTTTTTTTCTTTGTCCTTTTCCATCTGCTTCATTCTGTGGGGATAAAATACTTGTGTTTAATCAGAACAACTGGAACGCATTGAGGAAGGGATGGACCAAATCAATAAGGACATGAAAGAAGCAGAAAAGAATTTGAC
The DNA here is from genome assembly GCA_902168425.1 of Peromyscus attwateri. NCBI lineage: Eukaryota > Metazoa > Chordata > Mammalia > Rodentia > Cricetidae > Peromyscus > Peromyscus attwateri. The sequence continues at coordinate 53,714 of CABHPP010110597.1, forward strand.
GGACCTAGGAAAATTCTGCGGGCTTTGTGTGTGTCCCTGTAACAAGTAGGTGCTGCCTGCCTGCCTGAAGCTTTGGTTTTCCCAAGGCTCATCTCCAAGCCTTGACTAGCTCATTCCTGCAGGCTCATAGGCAGGATGAGCATGTGGCATGCAGAACAGATCAATACCGTCTCCAATGCATTCATCTCATAGCATAGATAATACTAGTGGGAGTTACTGTTGATGCATTAAAAATCAGGCATACTACAGTGGAAGCCTCACTGTCAGCAATTTTTATTGATGAACATTTCAACATTTTCCAGAAAGTGTACTTTGAGACGGAGGCATTCAGGACACATTGTTTTCCTCAGTCCCAAGAACAAAAATGGTAGATTTAGAAAAGACTTTGGATAAGTGTGGAAGATAAGAAATGCATGTATCAAGGTTTGATTTTTTTTTTCTTTCTCAGAAGTAAAAGAGACAGGCTAATTTGGTCCAAATAAGCCTCTGCAAGTTGGAGCATGTGGCAGATTCCCTCTCGACTGCCCACAAACTCCTGCAGTTGGTCATGAGGCGCTATAGCCTCACCCAGTGCAAAGGTATCCTCTTCAGTAAGAAGTAGTACCCATCCCAAATTGGACTCAATTCCTCCAACTCTTCCTCTTGGAAGATCTGCCCGTACACTGGCTGAAATGTTGAAATGTGTAGATTTTGCATGCACGACATCACAAAACATTTAACTGTTCTCAAGGTTCCGCAACGCTTTTTTGGAATGTAGCAGAAATGTGACATGTGGTTATAAAGGTTCGCAACAAGAACCCAAAAACTCGAGGGTTCTAGAAGATAGTCTCATTTGGCTAGCAATGGGGGGAAATGCATGAGTGGATTGCCCAACATGCATTTGGAAAATTAAACGTGTTACCTGATCTCCCTCACCTCTCCCCCTTTCCCTCTTAAAAGAAGACTTTTACCCAAAAGCTCTCCTGATCCTAGCTTTTAGAATAGAAATTGATGTCATTTTGAGTAGATTATATGACCATTCACATCCTTTAAACTTTGAGGCTGATTTGAAATATCCCACTTCCTGTTTAGGAGGGGGAGGGGCTCATTTTACCAATAAATAAAAAGCATGGTTTTTTTTTTTTTTTAGAAAAAAAAAAAAAAAGAATGCTCTACGGTAAAGCCTGGCTAACTGGAATCCAGCTAACTGGAACCTTCAGCTGCACAATACTTTTGCCCCCTTTCTGTTTCTAGCCAAAAGAAAAGTGGGGCAGGGGTATTGGAAGGAGGCAGTCATCCAATATTTGAAATGTTTTGTTTTTCAGGACATCTAGATAATCTGCAGTGTCTCACATAGTCTCTATTCTACAACCTCTGCCTATGAAGAAATAAATAAGTGATAAGTTAGAGCAGATTTTAAAAGGTCATCAGACACATCAATATAAGCCATGGCTGTGGAAGACTTGATTGTGCTCATACCCAAAGACTCTTGAACAGAAAATCAGCTCAAAAATTTGAGAAAGATATTTACTAATTACCCTTAAAACAGAATTTTCCTGCAGCATCTACTGTTCATTAGTAAAACCGTAGAGTTCTCCCAAATGACTCACGGTCAAGCATTCCAGTTAGTCCAGATTTGACTGTAAGCCCCTTTCAGAGCTAACCTGCCTCACATTTGGAGTGAATTCCAAAAGATACCCACCCCACCCCTTCATCAATTGTGTGTGAAGAAAGGGTGGAGGTAGGGCTCTTTGAGGTGGGTCCTCAGATTCTGAAGAAACATGACCCCGACTAAATCCATAAAAAAGTGGTCCCTGACTCCTTGATTCTAAAGAGACCCTAATTGAGCTTCAAAGCTTGAGTGAAGTGTTCCCCAATGTGTATAAATAACGCTTTAAAAACCATGTGTCACAACGCAGTGGCTGGTGGTGCCCTGGACTCTCTGGGGGCTTTGCCCTGTCTCGGCATGTTTCGAAGGACTATGGTAGATGTACGGCCGTGATGTGAGTCTGTGCAGCGTTGTGGGTGCAGTGGTTTGCCTTCTCTTTGGAAACGCATATTTCCCTTTCCTTTAACTTTGCCAAAGATGGTATACCAGACATTTTACATAGCAGAAAACATCACAAAGTCCAAACAGCTTCTTACAGCCAAAAAGAGAGAGAATGGGAGGTGGAGTGAAGACACAAACTCTCTTAACAATGAAAATTTGTTTGGTGACCTTGTACCATTCATGGAGTGAACCCATGCCCTTTGGTGCAGTAGGTTGTGAAAGTCAATTGGGGGAGCTGCTGAAATCTCACTGGTGCATTTCCCATTTGTCACCATGGTTTCCTGGTCCTCAATCTGCAAGGATTAAAGCCAGTTTAAGAGATGGCTTTAGCCCTCTAGTGAGAGAAAAAAGGGGGGAAAGGAGTTAAATCTTGGTGCCTTAGAATAAAAACTGTGAAATGGGACCAAAGGATGTATGTTGTTCTTGGACTCAAAAGCATGTGGTTTCTACTATGCAAAGAACCTAGAAACATCTTTGATTGCCTTAAATTACAACATACCCACCAAAATATGCTCTATATGTTTCTATTGGGCACAACAGGTATGCCTGGATTTTAAGTTTTGTTCCAAGGCAGGTCAGTGAAATGTAGCCCATGGAGACCACACTAGTTCCAGACCACTCTCCCCTGTCATGACACAGGCTAGTTTAAAGTAGGAATCTGAATGCACACTACCCTGCCCTTTGGCCCACCCAAGAAGCTAATGAACTGCGTTTCAAATCGTCACGAAGGCTATTACTGTCCTGCTAGTGCCTATTTCGAGAATGGTCAACTTCTGGAGTAGTTTGGCTTAAATGAGAATGCTTCACTTTCTACTCATGCCTGTAGCTGGTGCATGAAGAAGACACAGGGTGGGGTGGGGGTGGGGTTCCTCTTTGGTGCTAGATGGCTTGTTCTCTCTTCTATTTTCCTGCATTCATTTCACTATGCTTCTTTTACTTTTTGTCTCTGTGGACAAAGGTTTGTACATCAACACTGGATGTATGGTGACTGTTTGGAAGTACCGATATATTATCAATTTCAAACCACTATAGAGGCAACCCAAAGACCATCACCCTTGGCCAACCACCAATCCTTTGTGTCTTTCATGAAGCAATGGAAATGTAGTTTCTGCATTCATTGGGGGAAATATATTAAGCGGACATCGTTGCATGATAATGTGTTAAAAACTTGGTCAAGTATGTTTTTCTTCATGATTCTGTGTTACTGTGGTGTGATGTACACCCTCTACTTGGCAGTCTTGTTTTGTGTCTGTCTGCCAGTATGTTTTTTTCTGTGTTTTGTGTCTCAAAATATAACCATGTCACTGAAATAGAATTGAATCTTCTCCAGCTATCTTAAGCCTTATCTTAAATCCAATTAAACCATAAAACAAACCAAAGATTATTCTTGACCATTGCAATTGGCTCAATTGAAAATAAAATGCTGAATAGCTGAGGCATGGTGGTGGCCAACTGTTTGGGTCCAGATTATGATATATCGGTATTCTCTAATGCCTCAATTTAAAACTCATTCGCTTGGTTCGGTTCTTTGCTTAAAGAATTGGTAATTTCTGAGAGCTTTCTGCTCCACCCTGTGCTCTGTCACTCACCCAATTTTTTGCATAGGCTTAAATCCAGTGATGCTTACAAAAAAGCCTGGGGCAATAATCAGGATGGAGTAGTGGCCAGCCAGCCTGCTCGTGTGGTGGATGAACGGGAGCAGATGGCCATCAGTGGTGGCTTCATCCGCAGGTGAGTTCCCTGTAGTTCTTTGCTGATGGATAACCAGCACTGAACTATTTTATCTTCTTCCATTAAAAAAAAAAAAATTGAGCTCCCTCAAGGGGCTAGGACTAGATTCATGATAGCCTCACTCACTTATCTGGTTTTTGGCTGGGATTTCACTAGACACACTTCTGTCCACCTCCATGAGGTCTTCCAACAAAGAGCTTAGGTTTCTTCATGATTATGGTAGTGTGTCAAAGGGACAAGACTCAAGGCAAAATGTCTTTCCAAACTATGCTTTGGGTGCTATTTGCCAGAGCATCTCTAGGCAAATCAAATCCCATGACCACATCTAGAATCAGAGTGGTTGTGGAAAGGCATTACATGGCGTGGGTTTATTTTAGCCAAGCTTATTAAAGAGACAGTTACTGTAACATGAATCTTAAAAGGTCTTATTAATAATTAAAAAAAACTGGAGCCAGACATTGAGGTGAAAGCTGTAAGATCAGAGAAACAGAACAAGCCACAGCCAACCTCACCGAGCCAACACCTCGGTCAATCCTGTTTCCATGGATCCTCAGACTGAAAGCCTCTGAGTCCTCATCCAGAGTGGACCTCAGCTGAACTGCTGCTAAAAATCCTAAAAGCTAAAAAGTCTCTAGTTCCTGGTCCTCTTGCCTTATATACTTTTCTACTTCCTGCCATCATTTCCTGGATTAAAGGCATGTGTCCTTCCCAAGCAATTACATGAGATTTCAAGTGCTGGGATTAAAGATGTGTGCCACTATGCCTGGCTCTGTTCCCAGTGTGGACTTGAACTTCCAGAGATCCAGACAGATCTCTGCCTCCTGAGTGATGGGATTAAAGGTGTGTGCCACCACTGTCTGGCCACTATGTCTAATCTAGTGGCTGGCTCTGTCCTCCGAGCCCCAGATGAGTTTTATTTGTTAGAACACAAATAAAATATCATCACAGGTTGCAGAGGCATGTTCAACAGCATGAATGATGTAGCATTTATAGTCTAGTAGTAGTAGAAGGCTGTTACCACTCAGTCTTCAGGAGATAGGAGCAATAACTGTTACCAGAACCCAACAATTATGACTACAAAGGGGTATTATGGTAGTTAAATGTGGTCATAGGCAAAGTTGGCTAGCATAGAAAGGGAAGAAAATGCCCTAAACCCTGCTTCCCTCGTCCTCCAGTCTCTGTCAGGCCAAAGCCCACTGGAAGTCAGAGCAAGCACTCAAGTTACATAAGTCAGCCGATACCTTTGCTCTGAGGAAACCAACAAGCAGAAAAACAGCCAAATATTTTCAATGAAAAGGGAAAGATTATAGGCCTTATATTTTTGGACCCCTATCCCCAGCTCATTTCACATTATCATCCCTTTGTCTTAACCGAAACAGCTTAATTTTGTCAAAGAAAGCATAAACTTATATATACATATATAAGTCTAAATACAGATACATATATTTAGACTGAACATATATAGATCAGCAGTTCTCAACCTGTGGGTAGCAACTCCTTTGGCAAACCTCTCTCTCCAAAAAATTTACATTTTGATTTATAACAGTAGCAAAATTGTGGTTATGAGGTAGCAATGAAAATGATTTTATGGTTGGGGATCACCACAACATGAGGAACTGTATTAAAGGGTCCCAGCATTAGGAAGGTAGAGAACCACTGGTTTAGACTGTTATACCAGGACTCAGCATAGGAGAGAGTATACATCCTCAATACTGTCTACCTTCAAGTCACTATAGTTGTTGGCCAACCAATACTGCTGTGATTCAAATGTGCTTCATAAGACGTAGAGTCTAGATTTACACCTGTAGCCTTACAGATGACAATTCCAATTCTGCCTCTAAATGATTTTCAAGCCAGTGCCTGTATTAGTATCAACTAGGGGATACAGAAGAAAGAAAGGGAAGGAGGAAAGATGGAGGAACTAGTGCCTATATTCAGTACCCAGCAATTGAATCCAAACCTCTTGACATTGACACAAGCATCTATGATTTGTAAAGCTCAGGTGATCCCCCTGTGTATTAGGACTGGAAATGATTACATTACAGGAATTTGTTCAGTGTTGATGATCATTCAAATGAAATGTAAATGGTAAGAGGTTTTCTCTTAATTTTTAAATATTCTCCAGCTCAGGCTAATATATATTTTAGCAGAGTCAGGCATAGTGGCATGAGACTGCAATCCCAGCATTCAGGAGGCCTGAGTGCTCAAAGCCAGCTTAGGCTATATATGGATCAAGGTTTTGAGCAAAACAAAATGAACAAAAGAAGAAAGTCATAATAGGCCAGTATACTTTGGGAGTTGCCATGGGAAAAGGAGTTTAACCCTCCAGTGTTTAGCTTATTACTGTAACTAGTAGGAAGATTCTGTAATTAGTGCCTTCTACTTGCAGTAAGATGCCTGCTGTTTGCAATAGAGTGTCTTCTTAACCTTCAAGTTGGCCTTTGGAAATGTGGCAAAGTGCTTTGTGAGCCAGCTCCTGCCCTCCCTTTCCTACCCATTCAATGGAAAGCACCAGATACACATTTTTCTGCTCTGAAAGCACCTGTTCCAATGGCCCTACCAAACCTATGACATCAACATACGCGTGTATTAAGAATCACCCTGAAAAAAAGCAGTTCCCTTTGAATCTCTTTGGAGTTCTCAGGATCAAGGGGCAGACAGGTTATCACTGATGTCCATACTGATGCACAGCCCAAGTCGGCAAAGTGATAAGCACTGAGATTCTCTGCGTCACTTTTTTCTTTCATCTACAAGTTGAGTCTTAGAGATTTATGTTTTAGAGAAAACAAAATACAGTCTCTGTATAATTCTGCCTCTATCCTCTGACCTGGAGTCTCTCAGAATAAATGATTTTATCTTCATAAAAATAAAATTAGGGTATGGAGTGGCTCAGAAGTGGCTCTTGCCACTCAAGTGAGTTCAGATGCCCAGAAGCTTTGTGAAAATCAGATGTAGCAGTGCACATCTATCATTCTAGTGTACCTGTGGTGACATGGGAAGTGGGCAGGAGAAATCCCAAAAACTCATACATAACATACATAGCGATGAACAGGATGCTCTAGTAAACATGTTAGAAAGTGAGGACCTACACCTGAGGCTATCCTCTGATGTTTACATGGATACCACGGGACACACCAGGAGTCACACATGAACACACACATACAGATCACACACATACACACATACCACAAACACACATACACACATTAAAAATAAGTAAAATAGGCTGGGTGATGGTGGTTCATACCTTTAATCCCAGTACTCAGGAGGCACAGTCAGGCAGATCTCTGAGTTTGAGGCCAGCCTGGTCTATAGAGCAAGCTCTGGGACAGCCAGGCATACACAGAGAGACCCTGTCTTGAAAAACAAAAAGTAAATAAATAAATAAAATAATAACTAAAATACAGATGTAAGAATGAGGAAATGATGTATGTGGTTTTAGAAATCATGAAAGTAAATTAAATTGATATATGCCTTCTTTAGAACTATAAAGTCAAAGCAGGTGTAGCGGTACATACCTGCAAGATTAATGCTGGGCAGGATGAGGAGAGTAAATCAAGATCTCCACCAACCTTGGCTTCATAGCCAAACCTTATCAGAGAAAGATACATAGAGAGAATTCAAGGCTCCCAAATACAGTTTTTGCATAAACATGCAAGTACTTTACATTAAGCTACACCTTGAGCTCAAAACACTGATTTTAAAATTACATTTGAAACAGACAGATGTTAAGGTGTGTTGGTATATTGAATAAGAATAAGGTAGATCCCTAGGTGTCTGTAAACTTCCTACAAACTCTACTTCTTGATACCAACTTTATTCTCACACTCTGCCTTCCAAAATTGCTCTTTGGCTCCCAGGGTAACAAATGATGCCCGGGAAAATGAAATGGATGAGAACCTGGAGCAGGTGAGCGGCATCATTGGCAACCTCCGTCATATGGCCCTAGACATGGGCAATGAGATCGATACCCAGAATCGCCAGATCGACAGGATCATGGAGAAGGTGAGCCCACAGCTATCAGGTGGTGACTACTGGTTGCCACTAGGAAGCGGACACAGCATCCAGGCACAGTAGTTGCTGGATATTTTACTCTTAATACCTGAAGACAAAAATGTGGGATTCAGCAACAGAACTGGAAAGAAGATTAGAATGTAGTTTGGATTTTGATTTATTGTGGGTGCTGGGGATTGAGCACAGGGCCTTGGGTGTGCTAGAAAAGTGTTCCACCAATGAGCTATACCTTGAGCCCCAGAGTATACAATTAAATATAGTCAGTATTTTTTCTCAATTTCTCCCATGCCAAGCATGTGCCAGGCACTTAGAACACATGAAAATGAGACAAATCATATTCCCACTGCCAAGAAAGTTGTATCAGGACACTAAAACCATGAAACCACTCACCATACAAATCAGACATTAATTCTCCATCCCTGCATTTTCCTCAGTCCTAATAGTAGCATGTTGAATATTAATTATAATATTTTAACTGTCCAAATACCAACAGAGGGAGAAGGGTGCATTAAGTGCTTAATAATGATTTTACATGTGTAATTTCTGTCTAGCTCCTCTTATGCTCTGTGTTTATTCTCTGTGAGACACTGAACTTCTTAATGAGATCTTGAACCTCTTTATAATATCTTTTTCATTGCCAGGAGCAAAGTGGGTTAATTTTTAAATCACAAATCTAAGTAGTGGTTTCTTGGTCCCCAAGCATCCTTCAATGCCTTGAAGGGATGAAAAGACAATATTATGTTAAAAGTCCTCCAGATAAACAATATCTGGTCACATAATATTCTGCCTGACCAGTATACTAAGGTCTACACAAACGTCAGAGCTGGCTGACAAAATGCTTGGGCTTTGCTTTTATCTGCAAGTTACAATGTGCTTGTCATAGCTAAGCAGCTTTTGAAACTATGATAAAGCTTTTAACGCTCTGAGAGCCAGTGGATTTTAGAATCGTATTGAAAGGTTTAAAAAGTGCTGGAGCCAATGTAGCCTGACCTAAGCCATTATAGCCCTAAAGGAAAAATTAAGCAAAGAAATAATTGCTGAGTTGTTTTCCAGAAGGAAAACAGTCTGAGAAAACAGGAAGTGCTTGTTTTCTATCAGTGGACCAAACTCACTCAGAAGCAACCAGTTAACCTGAACAAAGCCAGGCAGGGTTCCGGAGAAGAGAGTTTTACTCACATAACGGGGTCAACCTTTGAGTTACTGGAACTTGAAAAAGAAAAAAAAAAGAAATATTTATTGCTCCTGAAAAGGCAGCAGAGTCCACATTCTGCTACCTCTGCAAGTGTAGTTCTCTGGTATGGCAAGAACCTTCTGTACTAAGCTGCACACATAAAGGCATACATAGGGGTAAAGGTTTAAGGAAAAGCCAGGCAACTTGATGGGAAATAGCTGCTCTGGTTTGCCATCAACCCTAGACTGCTGAGTCACCAAGGTAAGGGGAAGGGGTATAATTGCCTTTTAATAATTAGTTCAGCCTGGTTAACATTTGAAATAGAAATTGCTCCTTTTCCCCCTCAAAATCACAATCTGGACACAGTTTAAACAGAGCCCCTTTGAATCCAGCCAATCATGTTGCTGAGCTGCACCATTATTAGCAGACTCTCCCTTTCTCAAGGAAGCTCTGGTCTCTGCTAACTGTATTCAAAAGTCTCTGCGTGTATAGGATTGAGTTAAAACCACACAGTAGGCAAAGCAAAGCAAATTTCTTGTCTCCTGACCTCATCAGTGATCTTCATCCCACGTCCACACCATCATGATCTTTTCTTATCAGCATTTGGGTTGATAGTGAAGTCTGGGAAGTTCAAAACAATAAGAGCTTTTGTATATTCATGTGGATTTTTAAGAAATTACTTCATGTTTTTGCTTATGGGTGTTTATATGTACAGTCTTCCAAAGCTACAATCACCCAGTTCTTCCAAAAAACTGGAAATTAGAAGTAAGCTTCCATCCCAAGCTTTATGCAAACTGACACTAAGGAAACAATGGAGATGTTCAAACTTCATGGTGAAGCTAGTGGAAGTAGATGTGTGATATGCAAGCTGGACAGTCCTTGAGGTCTTCTGTCAGTGGGAAACACACAGCCCGAGAACTAAGGCGATTACTGCTAAAAGGGATTTGCTGTTCAGCAGCTCTGCAACCTGAAAGATTGGAGAACAGTTTAACCCTGGAATCTGAAAAGGCTGGTGTATGGCGTAGTAAGCACACTGTTCTAGACGTCTAATCTGGGCCAGTACACATCTGCCATGAAGATGAGGGCTCAGACACATGGACTCAGTAGCTCCTTCTAACAATGTCTGGGCTCCCTGATGGATACTGTGGCCTATCATAAAAAGAAATCATGTAGCACATATTGGAAATGTCAGCAAGCTTAGGATGCTCTAAAATTAAGCATGAAAAGTGGGGTGGGGTAGCCGCCTTTATTAAAACAAAAACAAAAAAATCCTCAACACATAAATATGATGAACATAGAAGCATTTTCCAAGGGACATACCTGAAGGGAGATTCTGTTTTGTTGTTGTTGTTTGGTTGGTTGGTTTGGTTTTGGTTTCTAAAAGGTGCTATTTATTTTGTATAACATAGAAAGTACTTTTGTGTCATGTATTATGGGTCTGGAATTTGAGTGTGCTTCTGAGAGAACTTGAGGCAAAATGACAGGCACCCATTGAACAAAGGTGTTCCAGGTCCACCCTGTCCTTTGAGACTATCCCAAGAATAGCCTCTGTTCTATTTAGATATCCCTGGAGCTGCCTTGGGAAGGCCAGCAGTGCATTCATCAACAAGATGGTCTCTATTTGCCTTCAGAAATGACATTTATTTTAAAGTGGATTATTTTCTCACTCAGCTTTTCTGCGCTCAGTCTAGAAACAGTACAATTCAATCCATAGGAACATTTCTTTTTTTTTTTTAAAGATTTATTTATTTATTATCATATACAATATTCTGCCTGCATGTATACCTGCAGGGCCAGAAGAGGGCATCAGATCTCACTGTAGATGGTTGTGAGCCACCATGTGGTTGCTGGGAATTGAACTCAGGACCTCTGGAAGAGTAGTCAGTGCTCTTAACCTCTGAGCCATCTCTCCAGCCCCCCATAGGAACATTTCAAATTGGTCTGAGCTAGAAATTTTCCTTTGTACCAAAGTATGATTATGCCTGATACAGTTTGTAGGTACAGAAGAAGGATTTGGGAACTAAATAAAATTGGGGGGGTGGGGATTATCCATTTTCCAAATGAGAATCCTGGGAGTCTAATATATGTGTCTATAGTTCAGGACAATCAGGACAAATCAATGTTCTCTCTTATGATGTAAATATTCATTTTGAAGCCAACTTCTGATTAACCAAACAGATGGTAGGGAACCATGGCCAGATAATTCAGTTGTGAATAATCTAGAAATATGTTCAACTTTGCAACTCTGTTTGAATATGGATGACTCCAGTGTCCTAGGAATTCACAAATTCAAACTGAATATAGAACACCCTATCCAGTAGAGATTGGAAAGTGGGGAAGTAGGTGCAGTACCTGTGATCAGTGAGTGATAATGGCTCAGCAGAGAACTAACTGGGCTCTTCTGGACCACCTAGTGGCTCTCTCCTCTGCGAGGCTATGGAGTTGCAAACACCATTACCACATGTGACAGGAAAGAGCAACCGCCTCTACTTGCTGACTTACCTTTCTCCATGGTCATGGTCATGGGAACAGTTAATTCCCTGGTGGATAAAGGTCTAACCTTGTGGCATTCCTGGGTTTCATGCTATGTATACAGCAAGATGTGACTCAAAGAGTGAATAAGTCAACCTGAGGCTGAGGGAAGAGAGGCACAAAATTATAGCAATTGTGCTTTTGTTAAAGATAAGCTGGTTACCAAACTCATGGAAGTGAGTCTTCAAAGAGAGCACTTAAACATTGCTGTCATTAATGACAGCATGCTCCTATGTAGGGCTGCCCCAACAAGAACACCAAGGGAATATTGAATCCATTTGCTTAAATTAGAAAAAAAAAAAAAGGAAAATAGGGTTTAAAGGCCAGTAAATAACCTGAAGCATGCCAAACTTCAACTCAGTAACAATAACTGTAAGATAAGATACAATAAGCACTTACTCTTAGGACAGACATTTTTAATGTCCATTATATATGTATGCTCAATTACTGCATCACAGGAAACCTCTATAGCAGAGTGAGTAATAGTGTGTTTTCTGTATCCAGGCTGCTTGCATTTTGACTTTCCCTCAATTACTAAGACTCTAGAGAATTGCCTGTATTCCTATCTGCTTTGTTTCTTTCCTGGAAAAAGAAGCAAATAATCATATACACCCAATGATTAATGTCATCCAGGTTTAATGAGTAGAACACTGTTGATGTCATACTCATTATTAGCACTATTCTTTACCTGCCCTTCTTGTAAACAAGAAAGTTGAGATCTAAGATGTAATTGGCCCAAACAGACACTGCTGAATAAGTGAGCCAAGAAGGATCTAACAAGTGGGGACAGTTCAGTTCAGTTGAACAGATAGCACTGCTTCCACAGAAGTCATTGAGTACTGAGTACTTTTCCAGCATAGAAAGATAAATGATATAACCCTGTCCTCAAACAACAGATGCTATCCAGTGAGGGAAGTAGTCGAAAAATCCAAGTCAAGTTTCTGTGACCTTGTCCACTTAAGGCCATAGCAATGGTCCTAGGTGAAAGAAAGAAAAAGTGGTGGTTCTGAATGGGAAAGTTTCAAGGTTGAGTGTACCCAGAGGGTGAATGGGACTTTAAGGAGTAATCTAACACCTCTCTTGTGGTCTCTTTTCTAGGCTGATTCCAACAAAACCAGAATCGATGAAGCCAACCAACGTGCGACAAAGATGCTCGGAAGTGGTTAAATTTGCCCTTCTGCTGTGCTCTCCTCCAAATATTGTTGGACAAGAGAGCTCCTTCATGCTTTTCTCATGGTATTACCTAGTAGGTCTTGCACACACACACACACACACACACACACACACACATACAGTCGCCCCCATTGTAAGTGTCCTGTGTGGTCTGTCAGATTCCTAATGATACTATGTGTCTTTTGTTCTCTCTGGCTCTCTTTCTTTCCAAAGGTTGTACATAGTAGTCATCTGGTGGCTCTAATTCCCAACCTAAGATGTCTTGGGTCTCATTTTTTTCTTTTCTCAGTGGCGTTTGCTGAATGACAACAATTTAGGAATGCTCAATGTGCTGTTGATTCTCTCAATACACAGTATTGTTCTAGTAAAACTGTGACATTCCACAGAGCTACTGCCACGGTCCTTTCTTCAGGTGTCAGGCTCTGAATCTCTCCAAATGTGCTGTCTTTGGTTCCTCATGGCTATTATCTGTCTTTATGATTTCATGATTAGACAATGTGAAATTACATAACAGGCATTGCACTAAAAAGTGATGTGATTGATGCATTTATGCATGAGAACTAAATAGATTTTTAGATTATTCCTACTTAAACAAAAACCTTCCATGACAGTAGCATCCTGACAAGAAAACACACACAACAGCAACAATAACAAAACAACAACGCATGCTCAGTATTGGGACACTGTCGAGATTAAGTCATACCAGCAAAACCTGCAGCTGTGTCTCTTGTTTTCTGTCAACATACAGACTTACTGGTCATAACCATCCCTTCTTCTTTTTTCTTTTTTTTTTTTTTTTTTAAACAACAACAACAAAAAATAGAGTTGACACACCGTTTAATCATTTCTAGCAAAATATGTTTGGCTGAAACTATGTGAGATGGATGTAATATAGGGTTTGTTTGCTGCTTTTGAAAGCTATGTTTTGGAGACAACTCTTGCTGTGGAAGATGCGAAGATGTAGATCTTTGAAGTCTGACTCTTGTTGATCCCTATTTCCCTGTGGTTTGTCATCAGTACAATTCTTTGTTGCTTAATCTAGAGCTATGCACACCAAATTGCTGAGATGTTTAGTAGCTGATAAAGAAACCTTTAAAAAATTATATAAATGAATGAAATATAGATAAACTGTGAGATAAATATCATTACAGCATGTATATTAAATCCCTCCTGTCTCCTCTGTTGGTTTGTGAAGTGATTGACATTTTGTAGCTAGTTTAAAATTATTAAAAATTATAGACCCCGGCTACCGGCTCCTGTCTGATGTTACACTCATACCGGAAGACAAAGCCTACATATGTTACTCAGTTGGTCCTAAGAAGCTGGTTGTATTTAACAAGGACCCTGGGTATAAGATCAAAGATGTTCCATTTCAACACAATCCCAATGACAACAGACAACTTGTCTTCGTTCTGATAACCTGTTCTAGATATATTTACGTGTTCTTCAGTTAGTGAACGCCTAGGTTGTATCTCCTTTGGCCTATTATGGCCAATCATGCTTTGAACATTTGTAGACAAGTTCTTATAAGAAGCTGTCCTTAATTCTCACATAACCACTCATTTGTGACTATTGTGGCTTCTGACACCACCACCTCCCCTAACACTACTTTTCTTACTACCTATATCACTTCATTATCTGAAGTGGCATTTCTATCCTCTCCATCTTCATCATCACGTTATTACACACACACACACACACACACACACACACACACACACACACACACTATAATCACCTCCACTGCCACCGCCCCTGTCACCATAATAGCAGCCACCACCTGCATCACTGTACCATCTCTCCACCATCTCCTATGATTTCCTCTACGTCACTTCTTCTCTCCATAACCCATAGTAGTAATGCAAGTGCATTTATCTTGGTTGGTGGTGGGTGGATCATTTTACTCAGGAATCTCTCCAGGGGTCCAGGGGTTTGACGAGGGCAGGGGAGAAGCAGGAAGAGCAATGATAAGTCCTTGTCAGAAAGCAATTGCAGGGTTTTTACCCTCTTACAACACATCTATTTCATAAAATCATGGTAATATAGAGGGTGCTAAAAACCAGAAGATGTGATTATGTACTGCATATGTCAGAACTGATGGGGGGGGTCAATATTCAGGCTGTGCAGAATGTACCAAGCTCCATCTGTTCTCAGCCAAAGTGAGTGGGTTTTCACAGGAAAGATGAGTGCAGGCAGTTTGCTTTCAGATGCTCTGGGCAGCATTTTTGCTTTGACAATTACATTTGTCCAGGCTTAGCTTTCATGCAGTCATCTACTTCTGGCTAATGGAAGATGGGTGTCCCAGAAATGACGCTTTTCAGATAATATAGCAACCCAAGGAATGCATTAGTAATATAACAACAGAACACTGGAAAGGCTAAATCTCCTTTCTCCATTCAGGCACTGGCAAAAGACTCTCTCTCCTACACAAAAATCAAAGGTTGCCCCGTGTCTTCTTGGAAGGAGGCTTTCTTCTTGATCTCCTGTGCATTTCTATCTTTCATCCCTCTTTTAAAATTATTTTATGTGTATGTGTGTTTTGTCTGCACAAATGTCTATACATCATGTGTATGACTGTTGTCCACAGAAGAGGGTGTTGGATCCCCTAAGACTAGAGTTATAGATGGTTGTGAGTTACAATGCGGGAGTAAGGGATAGGACACAAATTCTCTGGAAGAACAGCCAGTGCTCTTAACTGTAACACGAATTGCTAAACGGTCTTATTACTAATAAGAAAAAAACAACAACCAGGAGCCAGATATTGGGGTGAAAGCTGAAAGATCAGAGAAACAAAACAACCTATAGCCACGTTCTTACCTCTACAAAATCCTCAGCCTCAAGAAAGAGACCTCATGTATAGTCACGCCTTATATACCTTTCTCTGCCCAGCCATCTTCCTTCCTTCTTAGTGCTGGGATTAAAGGCATCGGTGCTTTACAAGCAAACGCATGAGATCTCAAGTGTTGGCATATGCCACAACACCTGTCTCTGTTCCCAGTGTGGCCTTGAACTCATGGTGTAGCATGAATCTTAGAGAGTCTTATTAATAAAATCAAACCTGAGGCCAGTTATTGGGGTGAACACTGGAAGGTCAGAGAGACAGAATAAGCCACAGCTACCTCACCTCGCTGGATCCTCAGCTGGTCTTGTTTCCCCAGACTGGAAGCCTCTATGTCCTCATAGCCGAATGACTCTCAGCTGAACTGTGCTTCTTGAAAGCCTGAATGCTTAATCAGGCCAAATGCTTCTCCCAAGCCAAATGCTTCTCCAGGCCAAATGCCTCTAGTTTCTGGTCCTCACGCCTTATATACCTTTCTACTTTCTACCACCACTCCCTGGGATTAAAGACTCGCTTTCTGGGATTAAAGGCATGTATCACCATGCCTGGCCATTTCCAATGTGGCCTTGAACTCACAGAGATCCAGAGGGATTTCTGTCTCTGGAATGCTAGGATTAAAGGCGTGTGCTACCACTGCCTAACCTCTGTTTCATATTGTGGCTGTTCCGTCTGTGACCCCAGATAAGTTTATTAAGGTACACAATATTTTGGAGAACACAATACCACCACATCATGGAGATCCAGAACCATCTGTCTCTCCCAAGTGATAGGATTAAGGGTATGTGCCATCACTATCTAGCCTCTATGTCTAATCTAGTGGCTGGATCTCTCTGCTGATCCACAGATAAGTATTATTGGGATGCACAATATATCACCAGTGTCCCATGTTTAATCAAATGTGATTTATTTCTCATTCTATTGATGATGAGCACTGAAGTTTTACTTTGGCTATTGTGATGAACACTTTATTTGTATGTATGGTACAAATGTGCATGGGCATATTGTGTTTGGGTGAGACCAGAAGGATGTCAGATGTCCTGCTCTATTACACACCAGGTTATTCCCTTGATAAAGGGTCTCTCACTGAAACTGAAACTACATTTTACCTAGATAGCTAACCAGCATGATCCCAGCATATGCTTGTTTCCAACCTTCAATGCTGAGGTAAAAGGCATGAGAGGTCTTGCCTGGCTTTTATATGGGTACTAAGGATTTGAACTCAGATCTTTGTTTTGCTCAGCAAATGCTATTACTCACTGAGCCATCTCCCCAGATTCTGCTATGAACATTGTTTCCTACGACTATGCTAATACATGTCTCTTGGTGAATAAAAGTATATATTTCTAGTATGCAGATATCTACAAATGGTATTACAGAGTCATAGGGTGTGGACATGTTTAACTTTATTAGATCTTGCTAGTTTACTAAAGTGATTGTGCCGATTTGTACTACTTCTGCTGAACATCAGAGTTTTAATATGCTTCATTCTTATGAGAAAGGTATAACCCATGCTGCCCTTGAATTTCCCACTTTCTTTCCCAGTCTCTGGAGTACAAGGATGACAGCTGTGTACTACCACACTCAGTAGTCCATATATTATTTTATGTCAATAGTCCACGATTTTCCTGGTGTTCTCCAGAACAGGTACAACAAATCTTAAATGGTCTTACTAATAGAAAAAAAAAAAAAAACAAGAGCCAGATATTGGGGTGAAAGCTGAACGATCAGAGAAACAGAACAAACCATAGCCAACTCCTGAGCCAATCCTGTTTCCGTGAATCCTCAGACTGAAAGCCTCTCAGTCCTCACCCCTGAGGGTCTCAGTTGAACTGCTCTTTAGTTCCTGTCTCCTCATGCCTTATATACAGTTTCTGTGCCCAGCCATTTTCCTTCCTCTCTCCGCCCAGATACATCACTTCCTGTCAATCTGTATTGACCTGCATACCTCTATGGTTAACTAGTGCTGGGATGAAAGGCGTGTGCCACCACACCTGGCTCTGTTCCCAGTGTGATCTTGAACTCACAGAGATCTGGATGAATCTCTGCCTCCCCAATGCTAGGATTAAAGGCATGTGCTACCACTGCCTGATTTCTATGTTTCATATAGTGGGTGGCTTTTTTCCTTTGATCCTCGGGCAATCTTTATTTATCAGAGCACAAATAAAACACCACCACAAGAACCCTGGCACAAAAGGGACCAGACAGAGAACTACTGATCTAGAGTTCAGGTTCCTCACTCCAGGACTGAGGACAGAAAATTGAACATACTCTTTATTTTTCATTTAATAATATTTTAATATTTAATAACAATAAATGAGGTAACATTACATTAAGAAATACCTAAAAACACTGAAGTACTGGGATTACATCTTCCGAGGATCACATGGGGCCAGTGGAGAAGAAAGGCCTGACAGAGGGATTGAAGGTGCCAGGAGGATACTTGTATATGAGAGAACTCTTGGCAATGTTCAGGAAACTTAAACATCCCTCCCCACAATCGAGGAACACACCAATCCGGCCCAGTGGTCTCTCTATATAGTGCTGGAATACTGGGCATGTGGTGAGGAGACTGTAATGATCACCCTCCTTCACACACACGAGAAGAAATGCACCCTCAGATTCAATGAGCTGGTTTCTGTTGCTGAACCAGGAATCCTTACAGACCCCCACAGCCCAGTCCGAAGAATTGTTCAAATCCAGCTCCCAGTAATATTTCCCTGCAATGAAGCTCTGTAATCCCCAGGAAGCCAAATAGGATCTACCAGAATCCACAGATGTATTCTCACCGTGAGGTCTGAAGCTGTATCTTCTCATGACGTTAAAGAGCTTCACGTTGTTAGGGCATATGTTTATAAATTCAAAGATGATATTCACTTGGAAGTGGCTGTACCTTTCAGTCAGTCCACTGATGGGTAGAGAGCTGAGCTCTAGATTCAGAGTCTGGGGCATGCTCAGCTGCTGCTGCATTGACTCACTCCTCCTGAACATGTCATCCAAACCCTGGAGCAATAGCTCATGTGGCTCCTGGGACATTGCCATCAGCTCCTGATACATTCCTCTTAGCTGTTGGCTCGTTTGGACCATCCGGGCTTCCCTTATTCTGAGCTTCTCTAAAACAGGTTGGCCTTCATTTTGCATACTCTCAATATGTTGCTCTTCCTCTTGACACTGGACTGGACACAGTCTCCTATACTCTGCCCTGACCATTTCCTCCCGCAGTGTCAAGTAGTCCATCCACAGAGTTATCATTCTGTTCTCTGCCTCTATATTCCCATTATTTTCTTGGATCTTCTCCCTCAAAGACGCCATTTGCTGTAAAAGTCTTTCCATTTGCTCCTCAGCAGCTACTTCGATGGGACTGTGTTGGTGACCTCTGTGCTCATGGGAGTCAGAACAGAGCTGACAGAGGTAGATCCTGTTCTCAACACAGAAGATCCTCTTTGTCTCCTTGTGGGTCACACATTTATGCTCCTCAGAGCTCAGGTACTTCATGAGGCTGGCTTGTCTGGCAATGGACACCAGCTTCTTCAGAACAGTGTTGGTTCTGAAGTCCTTCTGCTCAGATGGTTCCCTACACATAGGGCAATGGACAGGAAGCTGGATGTCTTCCCAAGAAAGGTGGAGGCAGGCTCGACAGAAGCTGTGGCCACAGCTTATGGTGACTGGGTCTGTAAGGCAGTTCAGGCAGATGAAGCAGATGAGTTCTTCCTGGAAGGCTTGTGAGATGTCTGACTCCATTTCTCCACAGACTTGTCTCTGGCCTCAGCAATATTTGGTCAGGACAGAATAATATTAGTTTAGCTCTGGGGTCCAATCCTCAATGTGTGGATAGATCTAGCAGTCTCTGGAGACAGAATGTTTGGAATCACACTCTGTCTGGTTTGGTGAAGAATGAATCCGGCTGGCTCTTGGAGTGTCCTTTTATAGTCTCCAAAGACCACGCCCACTTCTTCCCAAGTTGCTTTCCATTGGTGAGTTCCTGTAGATATATTCTAAATGGATGGAAGATTGAATTAACTGTGAGGCCAAGTTCCACAAGCAAATCTCTACAAGGTTTCCGGAGTCTCTGCTTAGCTGGGTGTGGTAGCTCACACCTTTAATCCAAGAATCCTAGGGAATGGCCTGCTGAATCGGGAGGAGTTTTAGTTCAAGGCCTGCCTAGCCTATACAGTGAGAACTTGTCTAAAAAAAATAATGAATAATTTTGCTGCAATATTTTACTGTTTATAAATATTTTATGGTGTGATTAGCCTCTATGTGTAAACTAGTGGCTGGCTCTGTCCTCTGATCTCCAAATAAGCTTTAATGAGGTGGAAAAATATATCACCTCACCTCTCTTTATTAGCTGCTGTTTTTTTGTCTCTTTCCCACAACCCTGCTCATATGAACTGCCTGCCATAATCCTCTCTCTGGGTATCCCTGTCTAAGGGAGTTCCAACTAAGACAACCCCTTCCTGAAATTTGTACCATTTCCCAAGCTTCTCCCCTAAACCCTGCCCTGGAAAAATGTGCTACCTGTAACCTACTTCATGTTCTTTCAGTCTATCCTTCTTCTGTGACATGTACCCTTAGCACTAAAACCCTGGCTTTCCTGAGGGGAGAGCAAGATAACACATGTCAAGTTGTAAGACTGCTGAAGTGTATTGCTTTCCTGAGGGAACTCCAGTCTTACCTACCTTCACCCTCATCCACAACTATATTTTCCCACAAACAAAAAAAATTTTTTTGCAGAAGACATTATATTTTCTACTACCCAGTAGTAAGTTGTGAATGAACTATTAAGCAACATAAGACTTCTCTGAACTCTAGTTTCATGTGTTAAAGCAATATAGCTACAATAAATAATACTCTTGCTTCCTATTTCATGGGGTAGGTAGGAAAATATAAAGGGTAAGAACCATTAAAACACCTTGTAAAGCTATGTGCCACCAGGTATACACAGATACAGGAAACACAATCAATAACACTGGGCGTAGAACAGGTCTTTCTACTCACTTTTAATCAGAGAACCTACTCATCATTTATATGGGCGCATGATATTTGCACAAGATTTCATTTAGCTATAGATAAGTTAGTTTTATATCTAAGATATTCCATGCCCTTATCAGCTCTACCAGAACAGCCCACTGATTTCCTAATTGGTAGTCAATGCGCTACATTTTCACCAGTAAAGTTTAGTCAGTCTCACCGGGTGGCGGCGGCGCACGCCTTTAATCCCAGCAATCGGGAGGCAGAGGCAGACGGATCTCTGTGAGTTCAAAGCCAGCCTGGTCTACAAAGCGAGTTCCAGGAAAGGCACAAAGCTACACAGAGAAACCCTGTCTCGAAAAACAAACAAACAAAAAAATTTAGTCAGTCTCTTACAGTCACCCAAATGTCATTAAAGTCAAGTACTGCTTTTTCCATCATTCATGTTCCCAAACCAGGAGCAACATGTTATGTGCTACTGTGAGAAACAAATGGTGCTATCCTATAATTGTTTCCAAACACAGACTAGAATCCTTACTTTTGCCAATACTATTAATGATACAAGAAACCTGATCTGAGGCAACATGATCTGAGGAATATAGTGAAAGCTAAGAATTCTTAGCAATTGCTATATAACATATTGTACCTTAAAATAGGAAATACTTTACTTAGCTCACAATTCTTTGGTGTGGCATTTGAGTTAAGCCTGGCAGAGTTCTAATCTTGGCTGGTCTATGATTGTGTCAACTGTGGACCCACGGGGTAGCAACTGGCCATCTATTGCTCAGGCTTCCTCTGGTTCCATATGGCCTTTCCTTCTACAACAAGCTGTTTAGAGTTTGTTGACATCCTCTTGAGACCCAGACTTCTCACTTCCACCACATGATATTGGCCAACATAACTCTCATATCAGTCCAGTCCATAGCCAAGAGATAAGGAAATAGATTCAATCTCATGGGAAAGCTTCCAGGTCCTTTAAAAAAGATTGTACATGCTGTGTGCTGAATGGGACGGCTAACTTCACAATCATTCTGACATTCTTAGAGTGATATAGAGTTCTTTCTCTCTTCTGTGTCCTTAGAGTCTAGTAGAAAGAAAGGCTAAGGGTGAGTCGTCTTTGTCTTAGAGCAGATTTCTGAGGATATTACACAGAAGCCCGAGGAGTTTTTGAAGATTAGAAGTGGGGTGCTAGTAGATCGGGGAGTGGTATAGACAGAATGTGGCAGCCTGTTGATAAAACTGACCTTAATCCTGAAATATCAAAATTAATCCCACTCCTCCCAAGCAGGAGGATTGCAGCCACTACCCTTAACCCCTACATGCTCAGAACTTGGAAGAAAGCATCTTCAAATACACAATGGGATTGGATCCTCAGCCAGCACTTGATAAATACCCCCTGTCTGAAACTCCTCTGCCTTCCTTCGCCATCTTCTATTTGTTGCTATTTGTGCAGATTTACACTAGATTTTACTTTTTTGTGGGAGTCTTTATTTTGTTTTTCTTACCAATCTTTTATGTTCAAAAATACACTGTTCTCTTTGCTAATGGGGCAAACAAGACTGATTAGTCAAGAATGAAAAAGAAATTATGTGTGTCAGAGTCAGCTTAAGTACACACAAGATGTTTCCTGGGCGTCTGGAGGCGTAGGGCGTAGGAGGTGACTGCTGTCTTCCATGGTATCGGCTTGCTTCTTAAAGGAACCATGACAATTACCAGTTTAGAAAGGATGAGGCAAATACCCATGGTGTGTGTTCTTAAACTGCCTGAGGCTGTGGAGATAGAAAGCCCTAGCGACCTAAATCTGATCACTCATTTGTTGTTAAAGGCAAAACTCCAAACTAGGACAAATACATTCTCTATGAAGTTTCATATTTTATACCCCCACCAAAAAAAATCTTTGTTTTTCATGTCCATACCCTACTTGAAGTTCTATACTCTGAAATTTTATTTAAGCACCTTAAGTGCAAGTAGTCTGCTCAGCCCTTAGACTAATTAGCAGTTCTTAGGTGGATATACCTCAGCCAGCTGTCTTAGCCTCATTTTATTCCAGAGCAATGATTGAAAACCAAGAAAAAACTTTGGAGTGCCTTAGAAAAGCTTTTCCTAAGTTAGAGGATAGCATAGACTCATTCCTCAAAAATAAATACATAAATAAAGCCTCAATGAAGGGCATCTGGGAGTGTGAGTCCAGAAGGCAGGGAAGAGGGATGGGAGAGTGAGAAGATGCCTTGGAAAGTGATGCATTATGCAGTTGAGTCAGTGTCATTCGGTACCTGGGTGTTTGAGCCTAAGGGAAAGCAGAGAACCTGGTAGAATGCAGATTGAGGCCATTTTCCTAGGGAAAGATATGGAGGTGCATGTCCATTGGCCATGGATTGTCACGAGTGGCACTGACACCTTCTGCCTGGGTGTCACACTTGAAAGCCCAAAGGGGTTCTGTACCAACAGGACCAATATGACAGGTGAAGTTAAGGTATAAAGGGTCAACTCATCCTTCTGCAAGGCTGTTGAGGGCTGTATGAAACTGATTGTCAGCCCTGTGGCTGGTATAGAAATCAGAGCAAGAGAGTTTGAAGGTGCATATAAGGAACATTGGCTGTAAGAGAACATGAAGAGTTCATAAAGGAGCAATCAAGCCAACAAGGTCCCCCTTTATACTATAGCATTCAGATATTAAGGTTGCTTATGGCTCAACCTTAGAGGGACCAATCATACTAAGAATAGTTCCACAATTACCTGTTCCACTGACAGGGTTTTAACTGAGATTTTATTTAAAAGAGCTTCTACTAATAAAACAGAAAATGCAAAAAGAAGGGGAGAACTTTTTATTGTTATTTTGGGAGTATTTGTCTGTTTTGAGACAGAATCTTTATCTATTTTCCAGGCTATACGGAAACTCATTGTATGGTCCAGGCTGGCCTCCTAATAATAACCCTGCCTCCTGCCAATGCTGGGATTATATCCCCTACTCCAGGGCAATCTGGAAGGCAGATGTCATCAGTGGATTAAGCGACGGATGACCACAGAAAAGCAAGAGGAGAGGCATTTGATTGTGTTTTACTTGAATTCTGAAAGCTCAAGAGGCTAGAGAACATATGTACGGTGGAAGACAAGGAAGGGATAGACAGAGGCCAACATTAAACAATCATGATAGAAGATAGCGCAGGGTGACTGGACACAGTGAGTGCACATGCAGTAAAATGCAAAATCAAAGCAAGGGTGATCAAGAAATAACGGTGGTGATAGACTCACTACCTGACATAGGTAGGCAGGACAGGCAGCTGTTTGTAAAGCAGACATGTGGGGCTTTTATTTACTTAACAAGCATGCACATACATTATTAAGAAATACTTTCCTGAGCATGCTCAGTTTATGTTCATAACTCATAATAAAAAATGGAAGGCACATTTGGGAGCCTGCTTAGGTCAAAGGCATGGAGCATATGTTTGAAAGGTTAGAATAATTGACCTGCTCGGCTTGAGTCATAAAGTTTTGTCTGAAAAAGAAGACAGAAAAAGGAAAGGATATTTAGAAGTTGTTGTTTGGCACACAACATAGGTAAAACTGACCTAACTAGTTGAGAAAGCCCAAGAAAGAAGGCTGGGAGTAGAGCTCAGTGGTAGAGAGTTTGCCTAACCATATATAGGGTTCTAGGTTCATCCTTAACACTATCAGAATGTTTTTAAGTAGGGATAGAGTTAGATCAAAGGGACATATGAAATAACAGTAGAGAAGGATTGCAAGACAAAGACTGCTTTTCAACTCAGCTTCTTGTTATGACTACTAGGCTATTTCTAGTTTGTCTTCCCAAAATAAACTGTTCCTTTGTCCATTCTATTCCTTCATTTTTCCCCCAGTCATCACCAAGGTGACCTTGACTATAGTCCTGTGACACACTGCCCTCATCTTGAATCTCTATATTATAACACTTCTTCAAAATAAATAGCTCTCAAATACATATGCATTATCCTCTAATTGAAATATCTCACTCTTTCACTTTCTTATAACTCTACACTTGCCCTCCAAATGTACATAGTAGTCCAGTACCTCCTTGTACATTTGTTCTCAATAAGTCCAATTGCCCAACCCACCAAGAGCCCCAGAGCAAGACACTAGCCCCTCTTATAAGAACATCCAAACAAAAAAATGGGGTACAGATCTAAACAGAATTCCCAACAGAAGAATCTCAAAGGACTGAAAGACATTTAAAGAATTACTCAACATCCTTGGCCATCAGGGAAATGCAAATCAAAATGACCCTGTGATAGCATCTTATACCTGTCAGAATGGCTAAGATCAAAAACACTTATGACAGCTTATGTTGGAAAGGATGTGGAGTAAGGAGAACACCCCTCCACTGCAGGTGGGAGTGCAAACTTGTACAGCCAATTTGGATATCAGTAAGGCAGCTTCTCAGATAATTGGGAATCAATCTACCTCAAGACTCAGCAATACCATTCTTGAGCATATACCCAAAAGATGTTCAATCACACCATTAAGACATTTGCTCAACTATGTTCACAGCAGCTTTATTTGTAATAGCGAGAACCTGAAAACAACCTAGATGCCCCTCAACCAAAGAATGGATAGTGAAAATGTGGTACATTTACACAATGTAGTATTACTCAGTGGTTAAAAACAAAATGACATCATAAAATCTGCAGACAAGTGAATGGAACTAGAAAAAAAAACCATCCTGAGTGAGGTAACACAGAAACAGAAAGACAAACATGGTGTGTACTTACTCATAGTAGATATTAGATGTAAAGCAAAGGATAACCAGGCTATAATCCATAATCTCAGAGAAGCTAGGTAACAAGGAGGACCCTAAAGGAACATGCATGGATCACCCTATGAAGGAAAAATAGATAAAATTCCCGAGCAAATTGAGAGGGGGAAGAGAAAGAGGAAGGAGAACATGAGGGAACAGGATTGTCAAGTTGGGGGAGGAACAGAGAGGGAGATCATTCAACACAAAGTGGTCATCCTTTGTGATGGCTTTTCCTGCTTGTAAATGTGACTACATATGGAATTAACTAATACCCAAGAGATAAGTGTGGCAACCACTCTGAACAAAACTAAATGACTACTCAGGCACAAACATAGAGAGGAGAGAGAGGGAGAGAGAAAGAGAGAGAGAGAGAGAGAGAGAGAGAGAGAGAGAGAGAGAGAGAGAGGCAGTGAGAGAGAGACAGCGAGAGAGAGACACAGAGAGAGAGACAGAAAGAGAGAGACAGTGAGAGAGAAAGACAGAGAGAGAGAAAGACAGAGAGAGAAAGACAGAGAGACAGATAGACACAGACAGAGAGAGAGACAGAGAGAAAGAGAGAAAAAGAGATGGACAGAGAAACAGAAAGAGAGAGACAGAGAGAGCAACAAAGAGACACACAGAGAGACAGAGAGAGAAACAGAGACAGAGAGACAGAGAAGGAGACAGAGACAGACAGAGACAGAGAGACAGAGAGAGAGAAACATAGAGAGGAGACAGAGAGAGAGCATATTTGTTCAGTCTGCAAGGCTGGATATCTCAGGCAGTCGTCAGTGTACTTTGGAATCCCCACCCCCAAAAAAGACTCTTATACCAGTGAAGGGATGAACTTGCCAGTGAGAGCAAGGGCAAGATAACAAATAGAAAAGATGAAAGAGTTCCATTCTTCCATGTCCTTTATAGAGTCTTCCACCAGAAGATGCAGCTAAGATGTAAGGTGTATTCTCACACCTCAAAACATCTGAGTTTAGGTGGGGCATCCTACTTCAAATGGTTCTATCAAGAAAATTCCCTCACGAGAAAAATCACAGCCTCTTGGGTTTTAGTTAATTCTACATTTTTTTGTTTGTTTTTTGAAACAGGGTTTTTCTGTGTAGATTTGGAGCCTGCTTTGGAACTCACTCTGTAGACCAGGCTAGCCTTGACCTCACAGACATCAGTTTGCCCCTGCCTCCAGAGTGCTGGGATTAAAGGCATGAGTCATCACCTCCTGCATCCCCGTGTATTCTTTAAAAACAACAACAACAAAAAAAAGAAAACAGAAAGTTGAGTGGGTAGAGAAAGGGGATGAATCTCAAAGAAGTTGCAGTTGAAGTGAATATGATAGAAACAAGTTGAAGAAAATATAAAAGAAGTAATAAGAATCGTTTAATATTGATATTTTACTAAAATCACATATTGATATGATTATCTGTTCAATTGTAAAAGGAAAAGCAAAAATATAAGCACACCACAAAATATTTAGAAACAGTAAAATATTGTAGCAAAATTACTCATTATTTTTTAGAGAAGTTCTCACTGTATAGGCTGGGTAGACCTTGAACTAAAACTCCTCCCAATTAAGCAGGCCATTCCCTGGGATTGTTGGATTAAAGGTGTGAGCTACCACACCCAGCTAAGCAGTGACTAGGAAAACCTTGTGGAAAATTGCCTGTGGAGCTTGGCCTCAGAGTTAATTCAATCTTCCAATAGAAAGCGACTTGGGGAGAAGTGGGCGTGGTCTTTAGAGACTATAAAAGGACACTCAGGAGAGGCACTTTGGCAGCCTGGCTCCATCTCTCCACCCTGGGGTGGCATCCTTCCGGTGAGAGGAGTTGGAATTCCAGTATGGCCGAAGAGAAGAAGCTGAAACTCAGCAATACTGTGTTGCCCTCTGAGTCCATGAAGGTGGTGGCAGAGTCCATGGGCATTGCTCAGATTCAGGAGAAGACTTGCCAACTACTGACAGATGAGGTCAGCTATCGCATCAAGGAGATTGCCCAGGATGCTTTGAAGTTCATGCACATGGGAAAACAGAAGAAACTCACTACCAGTGACATTGACTATGCATTGAAGCTAAGGAACATGGAGCCACTGTATGGCTTCCATGCTCAGGAATTCATCCCTTTCTGGTCTGCCTCTGGTGGGGGCCGGGAGCTTTACTTCTATGAGGAGAAGG
>CABHPP010110598.1:0-26108 GCA_902168425.1 Peromyscus attwateri
ACACACACACACACACACACACACACACACACACAGTGAGAGAGAGAGAGGCACACACATGTGCACACAACCTTAATTTTTTCTAAAATAAAAGTACAGTATTTTTAACTTGTCCAGGAGACAGCAAGCAAAAATTTAAAAAATAAAAGTACATAAATAAAGTGGGAGGACTAAATAATTGCTTGTAACCTGAAATAAGTTCCTGAAAAATAAGCAATATTTTCCCTCACTAGAGTTACCTGGGTGTTTCGGAAAGAAATATGGTGGTCTAGGAGGGAGAACAGCAGCGACTCTTCTTCAATGTTCTGTTCTCTTGGCTTGGTAAAGTTACTAATGGTATACAAACAGAGAGGGTAATGAAATGATTACTATTTGATGTAATAATCTGGCGAAAAAAAACTTAGCTGGTTCTCTTGCCCTGCATTTGGTGTATCACTTAACAAAGCATGGCAACTCAGAAAGAAAACCTTATGCAGGACATCTGTAATAGTTCCAGAAAACTAGCTCTATATGAATTGAGCCCCATCTGTAGCCATGTGCCTTTTGATCGTGTTCTGGAGCCTGCTTTTTCTGTGAAATATTAATAGGCAGAATCTAACAAAATAGAAATAGATAACTTACTGTGAAGGAGACCAAATAAATGCACTGAATTTGAACACAGCTAAAGGATATGGCCACCTAAAGAAACTAGTAAAGCCAAAAATCCTGGGTTTGTTTGACTTTGATTTTGTTTGATTTAGTGTTTTGTAGCAAATTCACTCTAACTAGCCCAGACTAGGCTCAAACTTGGAGTGCACTGCCTTCACCTCCTGATTACCTCTCATACTTGGCCCCCCCAAATACAAATTTAATAGGAATAAACATAAAATCCTACTATAAAATGCAAAATGTCAGAATGTGAGAGGGTTAAACTTAGTGATAACTTTAGCCGGGTGGTGGTGGCACATGCCTTTAATCCCAGCACTTGGGAGGCAAAGGCAGGCAAATCTCTGTGAGTTTGAGGCCAGCCTGGGCTACAAAGTGAGATCCAGGACAGGCTCCAAAACTACACAGAGAAACTCTGTCTTGAAAAAAAAACCAAACAAAAACAAACAAACAAACAAAAACAAAAGAAAAAACCAAACAAACAAAAAAAACCTTAATGATAACTCATTTATTAAACAGCCATAATCTTACATGGCTATAAAATTCAATCCTAAAATGGAATATTGAGTCTGTATCCTCAAAAAGTAAACAAAATAACTGTATCCCAATACTTATAAAGATGAATCAGAAATATTGTTATAAGTTTGAGACCAG
The DNA here is from genome assembly GCA_902168425.1 of Peromyscus attwateri. Classification (NCBI taxonomy): domain Eukaryota; kingdom Metazoa; phylum Chordata; class Mammalia; order Rodentia; family Cricetidae; genus Peromyscus; species Peromyscus attwateri. Next base: position 1,300 of record CABHPP010110598.1, read on the forward strand.
TATAGGCTATACCGTGAGTTCAAGACTGGCCTGAGTCCCAGTATGAAAAAGAGTCTTAAAAAGAAAAGCAAAATTGGGCACAAATTGTACATTTGTGAATAATTTTCATTGTTTTAGAAAAGCATGTATGGTGAAAATTTTCTAGAAACTCTGAATAGACATTGGTTATACTTAGAAAACTAAAAGGTTGAAGAATGCTGGAAGGAACACATATCCACATATCCACATATCTTTGTCTAAAGATAAACTTCTACCAGTAGGTGATCTACAGTGACTGCAAGAGAGTTTAGGCTCATTAGCAGATCTCTGGTAAGAAAAAAAAAGATGGAGAAAAAACTGCTTTTTAGTAATGGTTTAAGCAAAAAATTGACTATTTTGTGAGAGACTGAACTTCTTCACATGTTCCTTACTAAGAGTAAAGGGAAATTAAAGATGACTGAAGCTGGGGCTAGAGAGAGAGCTCAGCAGTTAAGAGCTCTCTCGGAAGACCAGGTTTCAGTTCCCAGAGCCCACATGGTGGATTACAACTATCTGTAACTCCATTTTGAAGGGATCTGATGCCCTTTTCTAAACTATGTGGGTTCCTGCTTGCACATGCCCCACAAATGTATTTATGTATATATAATATGCACATGTATATATGTGTGTATATATATATATACACTTAGAGATATATGCATAAAATATAGTGTATTCTTTTAAAGGTGCCAGATATCATTTTGAATGCTAAGTATCTATGTGACTGATCGTTACATGAAGAGAGCAAGAACAAAACATAACTACTTTTGGGCATAATTTGAGTGTCTTTGTTGCTCTAATTGAACCATCCATAATGGGGAATACGTCCCACAAATTTCCTTTTAGCTGGCCAACTAAGATAGTTTTCCATATTTCTAAATTATTTATTTAAAGAATATTTTTGACATATAAAATCTCAACTTGGGTGCCTGTGAATTTTCAGTGGAGATTAATCACACACATTTGTTTTTTACAGAAACTATGGTGGCTTTCAATTACTAAGAGCAATTAACTGGTGAGAAGGAAGTTACATGGGCCACAAAGCTGCATACTTACTCTCTGGCTTTAAATAGTGAAAGCTGTCTCCATTCTATAAACACTAAAAGACAATTTGGGGGGTTGCTCACTGACTCGAATATCTAGCAATACAAAAGTCAATGAGCACCACAAACAGAAATTGAGGCCATCCATCCTACTAATATAAAACATTTTGAAAAGTGGTCCAAATGTTAAATGTGATAGTTAAAGGTAGGTTGATATTTATGGTGGTTTATTAAAAGATTGTGGTTACTGAAAAAACTTGGGTGTTGCTGTGAGGAAATAGGAGGTGTCTGCAATAATTGATCTGTGTCCCATCATCTACTTGTATGGTAGGATGCAGAGGGGCAGGGGGATTCTTTTGTTTTGATTTTTGTGTGTGTGTGTGTTTTGTTTTGGTATCAATGGCTGCTGTTCTGTAGGATGTCATTTCCGCGACTTAAGATGAAAAAAAAAATGAATGGCAGACATGGTAGAGCAAACAGAATCCATATCTTATCTTTAAATGACCCTTTTCTTACTTCTAAAACCTATAAACGTGCTAGGATTTCTATATTGCCGAGATCTAGAGTTCATTTACTATTGTTAAATGATGAAAATATTCTTGATCAAATATGTTGTATGATTGATCAAAGACTATCAAGATAAGAACAAATGCACAGTGTTTTAGGAGGACAAGGCGACACTGATAGTAAAGGATTGATAAGACACGCTAGAATGAAATATTTATGAAATAGTTTTCCTGAGCTTAGGTAGATAATGGAAGGATTTTTAATTCATAGGGTATTCCATAGTTAGATTATAAACATAAATATAATGTACTTCCATCACATTATAATCTTTATACTTCTCTTTTTTGAAACTAAAATACCTACATTTTTTTTCTAGGAAACATTGTCATTTCTTTTACAAGTAACACTGAAAATTCCTGTAAAACCCTTAGGATTTTTGTTTTATTTCCATGAGAATGTTATCTTGTGATGCCTGTCTCTATGGTAACAGATACAAGACTTTAAGGGTCTAAGGGAAATTCTTCCTATGGCTTTGGAATATGGAGCAATGAAGGAAACTCACAGAGGAAAAGGATGAAGCTGGGGAAAAGCAAACAAGCCAATTGAGGGGAAAAACTTGTCACAGGGAGTATTTTTGTGTGTGTATAAAAGTAATTTCTTGACCTCTTAATCCATCTCAAAATGAAGTAAAATAACAAAAATATGGTAAAGTGGTTTTTTTTTTTGCTAGCATTTTTTAAAGTGTTATTTTCAACCTCCAGTTAAATCTATGTAATAGAAGTCACACAGATTTTTCTTTTAGTGGACTTGCTTTTTGCGATTTAGAAAAGACGGTTTCATCTTCCCTGAAATTGATAACAGGAGGACTGTACCTCTGGCAATTTAGTTGTTGTTACTGTTAACAGAGATCTTGATCTTTAAAGAGACTGCCTTGTTCTTGGTTCCCTGGATTAGAGTATTGTACACTAGTTGGAATTTCTCACAGTCACTGGGCATTTCATGGAATTAAGAAAGCACAATGCCCCTTCAGTCTATTCCTCTGAGGTCTATTTCTGCTCAGGAAGGGAGGCAAGTATGTCAAAAAGTTGTGTTTACCTGAAAACTGAGCATGTTTCCAGTATACTCAGTTTGGGAAGTTTTATTTTCTCTTATTAAAATAATAAAAAGGAACTACAGGTTGGTAGTCAGTGACAGAGTGCTTGCCAACCATGTGTGAGGCCCAAGGGAACATCTTTAATACCACCAAAACATAAGGCAAATTAAGAAAACAACACCCCATAGAAGTTTGAAAGTAATTGATTAATGGGCTTTCCAATTACTTTACTTTTTTCATTATCTTATTTTCTGCTTAGAAAATATAAAGATAAGTATAACTCCTTACCTTTAGATTATATACATATATATGCATATTATGTATTATATATACTTGAAAGTAGTTATATTCTATACAAAATGAATCTTTTGTTCATAGTTTTAGTGTTAACATTCATTTTGTGATGTCATGATACACTGATATCACTTTTTAGTGTCAAACAAATAAACAATAAAATACAATCATTGCAAATTGATAAAATTCATAATTTGATTGGGAAAAATTAATACTTTAGTGGTTGAAGAAAATTATATTCCAAGTCACAGTGTTTATGATCAAATTATCAGATGTTTACTTAGTATTTCTTACTAGTATGGTATAACTTTCAAAGCTTCAAATTAAAGGACCCAAGTCCTTTCTTTGTTTATGCTCTGATCTGGAGAAATCTATAGATGCTCTGTGTAGATAACTTTTCACAAACCAACCTAATCAAGTCTGTGTAGATATTAATAAAAGATAAGATGATGTCTTCCAAACTTGTTAACACTGACTTTAAAATAAATCTTTAAAAAATAGAGTTAACTATAATGTTTAGGTGACACTGGGTAATTTTAAGAAGTAATCATTTTATGCAACCTTATCCCAGGTGCGTGAAATGGCTTTTGGGAACACTTTCCCTAGGGTGGAATACCTTGCTCTGCCTTGACATAGAAGGCAGGGGCTTGGTCCTGCCTCAACTTAATATGCCAGACTTTGTTGACTCTCCAAGGGAGGCCTTACCCTCTCTGAGGAGTGCATGGGGGGTGGGATGGGGGGAGGTGGGAGGGCAGGAGAAGGGGAGAGATGGGGAACTGGGATTTGTATGTAAAATGAAAAGAAAACTTTTTTTTTAAAAAAAAGTAGTAATCATTTTGAAGGAAAACTCTTTTGTACAGCTCCACACATTTTAACCTATAGGCATTATTAATTCCTATGTGACACATGATTTCTGCAGATAGTAAACTTGTAAGCACTAAATATATGCACTACTAATGTAAACTCAACTTCAGCTTAACTAATGAGCCTGGTTTATATGTAACATGAATAGCCACCACAAACTATTTTGTTAGACTTTGGGGAGTATAAGCAAAAGGCTAGTATAAGGAAGAATAAAATGGGTAAAATGATAACATACACAATAGCAGTAAGGTAAAGAAGAAAATAAGACGATAGGAGCAGCGTTTTATAGAGAATGTACAAAAACTGCCTCTATACACTGGAAGGGAAAAGCTACTTACACGTTTTCCAAAAAGAAATATTAGTATTACTTACTGCCTCTCTGGTGACAGATTTCTAAATATAAGAACAATGGGGCGAATAAACTTACCAGTATCATTCCTTTCTGATCAGGTCCTTGTGGTCACTCATTAACAACACTCTCAGAATCAGACACTGTAAAGCCTTCCCATTCTGCTCTCACTCTCACAGATTTCCATGTTACATGTTATGGAAGGAATTACCCAGCAACAATAAAGTAGGTTATGGAAAGTGACACTAATGCTGTCCTGATATTTTGTGGGTTCTAGGGTAGGTCCAGAACTCACTTATTTTCTGTTACAAGGATGAAAGGAAGATTGAGTAAAAGCTGCCCATGAGGTAAATGCTAGTTTAGTGAGCAGGATTTGCAAGTTCTTCTCAGTGGCTGCCTAGCCACTCACATAGGGCCTCTGGTGGCCATGGTGACACCAGACAGAGGCTATTTCTCCATTAGGTCACCCAGAACATGATTAGAGCACACACTGATTCAAGTGACAGGCTGTTTCTGCTGCCTTTCCAGTCATCTAACAAATGTTTGTTGGTAAATTCTAGCAACCAGGCTCAGTGCTAGAGGGAGAGGACTAAGATATGGTCCCTGAGGATTTACAGTTGAAGTGCTTTATGTGGATAAAAAGGGGGAAATATCTAGAGTGACAGCTGGCCAGGGAGCAATAGCAGGTGCAGATCCAGACAGAAAAAGCCAGCTTAGCAAGAGACAAGGGCTTCCTGGGTTGTTAGTTTCAGGTATATGGTAGAACTTGTGAGTCCATCATAGGACAAAGTAAGAACTGATGATGTGATGAAAAACGATAATTCAAAGCAAAGGCTGAAGAGCCAGATTTGAAGGGTCACATGAGCTAAAAAGAAACTTGCCCAACAGCTGCTGCTCAGCTTCAGTAGCATCAACCCTAGAAGGAGACGAATGAACAAGTCAGTCACAGACAATCAGATAAGTAGCTTTATATGTACAGTGTTTATGGGCCTACAGAGTTTCTCTAAGGAGGAATGGAAAATAGTGTGCTTCCTCTTATTGGCATTTTGTGCATTTATCCCTGGAAACTCTTTCCTATGCTATACTTAGAGAGATTTTTACATTGGTTTAACTTGGTGTTTTAATTAGAAGCTAACTGAAAATATCTTATCAGTGTTTATAGTTAAATCCATCAAGCATGAGGATTATAAAAAAGGCAGAGGGATGACATCGTCTACAGGATAGGTTTGTTGTTATAAACTTGTGACACAAAAACATTTTGACAGGCTATATATAGTTTTATAATTTTATGGCCCAGTTTAAGTGGACTTCAGCTTCAGATATAACTCCTCCTAGGAAAAATTTTAAGACATAAATTTGCATTTTAATTTGGAATGTAGGATAAACAGGATGTTTTCTGACAAACGACAATTTCCAGAAAGTCAGTCCCCATTCCCCTAAAGAGACCTTCTTTGAACAAATTGTCTCTAACAACTCAGTCTCATACTTTCTTCTATTTCTTTTCTTCCCTTTCCCCCATATATAATGCATGTTAATTCATAAGTGCATGCTTATATTTCTTTTTTATCATTCTTTTTTTTTTTTTTTTTGGTTTTTCGAGACAGGGTTTCTCTATGTAGCTTTGCGCCTTTCCTGGAGCTCACTTGGTAGCCCAGGCTGGCCTCGAACTCACAGAGATCCGCCTACCTCTGCCTCCCGAGTGCTGGGATTAAAGGCGTGCGCCACCAACGCCCGGCATCATTCATTTTTAATTGGTGTAAAATGGGTTAAATATGCCATTTTCATGTGTATACTTGATTTTTCTCATTCTTACCACCACTATTTGTAGTAGAATATTTTAAGGTGTGTTTCTTTTGTTTATGTTGCATTTGTTTAACTCTGTGAAGCTGTGTTACTGTGCCTGTGTAAAACACCTGACGGTCTAACAAAGAACTGGCCAATAGCGAGGCAGGAGAAAGGATAGGCGGGGCTGGTAGGCAGAGAGTATAAATAGAAAGAGAAAACAGGTTAAGATCTAGGAGCCAGAGGAGAAAGACTCCAGGGGCCAGCCACCCAACTACACAGCAAGCCAAGGAGTAAGAGTAAAATTTACAGAAGTTAGAGAATGGGAAAAGCCCAGAGACAAAAGGTAGATGGGGTAATTTAATCTAAGGAAAGCAGCCAGGTGGTGGGGGCGCACGCCTTTAATCCCAGCACCCGGGAGGCAGAACCAGGTGGATCTCTGAGAGTTCGAGGCCAGCCTGGTGTAGAGAGCAAGATCCAGGACAGGCGCCAAAAAACAAAAACAAAAACAAACAAAAAAAACAAAGATAAGGAAAGCTGGCTAAAAGCTAAGCCAAGTTAAAGCTGGGCATTCATAAGTAATAATAAGCCTCTGTATGTGATTTATTTGGGAGCTGGGTGGCGGGCCCCCCAAAAAGGACCAAAGAGCAACCAGCAACAATTGTTGTATTTTAAAAATGGCAGGAAGGAGTCACATCATACAACAGGGCTCACATAGGAGGTTTATTGAGGGGAATGGGAGAGAGAGGGGGCAGAGAAGGGGGCAAGGACTTGTCCCTAGGGACGAGGAAGGGAAAGAGAAAGGAGAGGGAGGTGGGCAATGCCCGCCTTTCATAAGGAAACATAGCAATGGGCACAGGGGGTACTCTTAGTGGCTGCAGCTGAGGTATATCCTGTCAGGACCCTAAGGGCAGGCCAGTACAGATGCCTAAATGCTAACACCCATTACCTCCCCGCTCACGGAGTAGATTTCATTGTCTTCATGTCAGATGACTCTATTCTTATCCATATTTGATTAACTGAAGTAGTTTAGATAGAGAATAAGATAAGGAAATTTTTCTAAACATTAATTAATGGAATGATTTCCCTTTATGATGAAAGAATAGAATGTCTTTCAAACTTTAAAATGTTTTACTGAGGCCGGGCAGTGGTGACACACGCCTTCAATCCCAGCACTTGGGAGGCAGAGGCAGGCGGATCTCTGTAAATTCCAGGACAGCTAGGACTGTTAAATAAAGAAACCCTGTCTCAAAAAACCAAAAAACATAAAAATAAAAAATGTTTTAATGAACTTTACATACAACTACATGTAATATAATCAATAAGTAAATTTTCCCAGTGAGCAAAGCTCCATGATTACCAAGGTCAAGAAAAGAATCTTGCTGGGCGTTGGTGGCACACGCCTTTAATCCCAGCACTCCGGAGGCAGAGCCAGGTGGATCTCTGTGAGTTCGAGGCCAGCCTGGGCTACCAAGTGAGCTCCAGGAAAGGCGCAAAGCTACACAGAGAAACTCTGTCTCAAAAAACCAAAAAAGAAAAGAAAAGAAAAGAATCTTGACAGCATGTGAAAACTCCAATTTTACATTTCCTCAGCCAATATTCTTCTCCAAAAGACATCCTATTGACTGTGAACACAACATAGATTAGGACAGAGGGTTTCTAAAACTTTATGAGGTCCTGAGTATATGATAGGTGATTTTTCTCCTGTACATGTATTTGTTTCTAGTTGCCATGCAATCACTATTGGCTCTGTGTAATGCGCCTTTGTACAAATATAACAGAAATTACTTATGGATGCTGGATGAGCATTTGGATTGCATCTTTTGGGAAACCCTTTTTTAAAAGGCCACTCTGATTAACCTGTAGTTATTTTGCATGAGTGCTCCTACTTTTGTTATGTGGATGCTAAAAATGAAAGTGTTACATCATAGAAAGCCAAACAATCATCTTTAGATGATAATGTCATTCAATTTCTCAAGGTACATAAGCAAATTTACTAAACCACTATCATTCTATGAACATTGCAGATGGAGTTTCTAGTGCTTAATATTTGATGTTCTGGATATTGTGATATGGTATTAAATTGGGGTTTCTATTACATTGTGTATAATGATTAATGGGTTTATGTGTTTGAAGTATGAGTATAATATTTAGTATAGAGCCTATTGTAGTCACATGCCATTTCTTTCTTTCTTTTTCTTTTTTTTTTTCTTTTTTTGGTGAGTGGGGTGGTGTGGTATATTTGATGTGTATGAAGGTTCTCTTCTTCCACCTTGTTGGAGACAGGTTCTCTCTGTTGTTTTTCACGATGCACACCAGACTGGCTGCCTTGCATGCTCCCTATTTCTACTGCCTATCTTTCCACAGAAGTACTAGAAACATGCATAAGCTACTTGGCCAGTGTTTACATGGGTTCTAGAATCTGAACTCAGTTCTTTACACTTGTAGAGCTTTTACCCTCCTAGCCTGCCCACTGCATGCCATTTCTTTTATTGAGATACCATTTTATTTATCATATATAAAACTCTACATTCTTCTAGTTATGACTCCTGTGTTCACTGTCTGGTTTGCAAACATTTAAACAGAAAAATGTTTGTGGAACCATGGATTTTCATATCTCAGAAGTACTAAAAGGTATTAATTTCACTTCTTAGTTTGACATATAAGGAAACTACAGGTGAAAATGCCACAAATCTGATAATTTAGAGGATTTGTTTCTCTGTTTAATCACATACTTCCTAAGTTTTACTAACCTGGGCCCCAAAAACTTTGTGTGCCTTCAAAGGCTAAAGGAAACCATAATATAATTATGATAATAAATGTGGAATAACATATAATTAATTTCATTGGTCCCATTAATAAAATGTCTCTAGCTAGCCAACATTTGTATTCCATGACCATGCAATATTTAAACATGTATTTCACTTTTCATATTAAGTTCTACATTTTCTTTGCTATAGCTTCATTGGGTTTTTATTGTTGTTGTTTGTGTGCTGGTTTGTTTGTGACAGTTTCTCACTTGGTAGTTCTGACTGGCTTGTAACTCACTATGTAGACCAGACTGGCCTTGAATTCAAAGAGATCCACCTGCCTTGGCCTCCTGAGTGCTGAGATTAAATGCATCCTACATCATGTCCCTACAGCTTTTTTGTTATAATCTGCTTCTTATATTCACTGTTATTGCTTCTAAGTTTCTATTCTAAATTTGGTTATAATTTTAAAAATTCAAGTTGCTCTTAGTGAACTAAGAAGAAAGATAATTTTGTTGTAGTTGTCTTTAAGTGGAAAAAATTTGAAGCATAATTACTAATATGAAAATATCCACAATTTGCTGAATGATTATATTCTAGGTGCAGTGCTAAATGTCTTTCATGAATTATTTTATCTATTCCTTAGATAAACCCCAAGCTGGGTTTTGCCATATATATCCTTTCTAGATCTTGAATCAATGCCTTGGAGAGTTTATATACTTATAGATGGCTAGAATTTGAACCAGATTTATCAGATTTTTGACATCTCCTTCACTGTACCATCTGTGTCTGCCTACGTTGAAGGAAACAGATGTATGAAACTGACATACTACCTACTGTGCTAATGAGGCACCTGAAGGAAACAGATGTAGTGATAAAGATTTATACTATGACCTGCCTTAGCTATAGATGCCAGATGTCTCCTGGGTAGGCCCTTTCTCTTAGCACATTATCTACTTTTTCAAGATAGTAATCAGAGAAGCACCCTTTGGGCCCTTATTTTTATTTCGTTTTATTAAATAAACTAAAGCATTGATAGTAAATTCTTCTTAGTACACAACCTAAACACTGATTGGAAAATTCATACCAATATAGTAGATAGCCGCTGAAATCTTTGTGGTAGAGGTAAAATCTATCATTAACCTCTGACCTTGATTCTTTACAGAAACATATTCTATGGTTCTTTTTCCATAGAATTTTAATTCCAGATATTTCTCCTAGCCACTCATTTAAGAAGATTTCCTCAGATGCCAGACAAACAGGATGGTTCCTACCGCTTGGTCAGTCCTTGACTACAATATCTTCTTCTTGTCATGCTTCCCTAGCAAAATATACAGTAGTTCTCCCATCTAGAAATTTGAATCCATATGAGTTATGTCACATATTATCTTCTCTGAAAAGAAGTACATTTTAAAATTATAACTATATTTTTACTATATAAGAACAAAAGAAATGTTGCTAAACTAAAAGGCTCTAAGTCATAAACATTTGATAATGTTAGTTCCTACAGGATAAGGACCTTTACAATTAACAAAATAATTTTATGTTTCTTTCTCTCACATAAGAACCAAATGAGGTAAGCAAGATGGGAAACAATAAAAGGACATTTGAAATACGTTCTTTAAATAGATAACACATAGCTAATTCCTATCATTTTTATATTAAATTTCTCTTAACTGACAGGTCTAGTCCAGGTTCTCTCTAAATTATACTTCACAAAGCTGCTAGGCTCATCTCTTTCAGTCAAACCTTACTTGCAAGGGCAATTTACTAGGGGATATTCTACTGTGGAATCTGATTCCCACTCCCCCCAGGAACCATTCACTAACTGTAGCTCCTCAAGTGGAGGGAAGGCCTCAAAAGCCCCCTCTCATTCTGTTATCCATGATTGGATGTCTGCAGCCTCAATCTTATGTAATCTTGTGAAGATCTTGTCTGGGTAACCACAGCTACTGTGAGGTCGTGAGAGCAACAGACGTATTGTGTTCTCTCTCTCTCTCTCTCTCTCTCTCTCTCTCTCTCTCTCTCTCTCTCTCTCATCTTCTTTCATCATGGACAGGAAATGATGGTATGTGCAAGTTGCCAAATTATAGTATACAGCATGATTATTCTTAGGTAAAGCTGAAGTAAGTTTACTACTACATTTTCCCCCTTAATTTAAGCTCCTTCCTAAATAAGAACTACATGCTGATGGAGTTCTGATTTGCCAACAGTGGGTGAACAGCATTAGCAATAGGGAAGTAGAACAAATGAACAAAAGTATGACAAGCTAAAAGCTGATTTTTGGTCCACTCTGGACATTCTACAAGCCCACAGGTACCCTGAGACTCCAAAGAATAAAAGAACTGAAAAGATGTGTCAAATGATATGACATGTTAATACCTACATTGTCTAATGCACAGCTGTGTGCTGGGAACTTAATAAAGACGTGAACAAATTCATTATTTTATAATCTCCAAAATCTTCTCTGAGGAAAGAAAATCTCTAAGATGCATAAGGGTACAACAAATTGGTTCTGAAATGTACCCATACTTTAAAATCACAAATCTCTGTGTCAGAAAACTACATGTCAGGAGTTATATATATTCAATTATTTATTTTGATGTTTTTCACAATTTTATTAATTCTTTATTGACATTATATGCAGTCCTTTCAATAGATAGTGGAATTGAATACCCCGTGTTTAAAAAGCACATTGACACTGGCAGAATTCATATTTTCATATTTCTTAATATATATTTGTGATATTGCATTAGACAAAAGAGATGATACATTTTATTATTCAAAATGAAAGCACCCTGACTATATTTACAAACACATTGAGCATGATCACACTTTTTAAGTATTTTATGTATTTTATTTATATTGGCCTTAGGTATAATAAGGGCCAAAATGGAAAGAAAGGTGGGAGATAAAACCTATAATTATATATTAAAGAAACATTTGATTTATAAGTGTTTCTCTTTAATGTTGTATAAACTAATGGGATATTGATATTCATCTGTGCTATCCAATAAATTAAGGGAAAACCTTTTTAAGTTATAGTGTGGCAAACATAGAGAATAAATTCCAAAGGAAGTGGAAAAAGTGAAAGAACTGATTATATTATCATATAGGTTATCTCCAGAACTGTTGGGATGATGATGTCAGTCAGTGTGGGATGCCATCAATAGGGAATAAAAAGAAAAATATTGTGCATGAAGATATATTTGGTGGGTTCCAGGTGATCCCATTTTTTCTAATCTTTTTCACATAGAAAGTGAGACCTATCTTGAAGGACACAAACTGCTATAACCAGCAAAATTCAGTCCACTAGAAAACAATGTTGGATTAATTAATGAATTGCATCAGAAATGATTCTTAGCCCATTACAGATGAGAAGTAATCAGTACACAATGTTTCTTGCCCCCCAGAGAATAAGTATAGATGTCCCAGAGATGGCATATGATATTGAGCCTTAGTTGCTCACAGCAACAACCTGCCCATCAACTCATTCTTTACTGCCTTTATTTTCTTCACTGTTTTATTTACCTACTTTTCTACTATGATTCCTGAGATCACCTGAGAAATAAGTTATCTCGAAATCAAATACTTTTCGAGGCCACTGTTTCTGAGTAATCACAACACAAGAAAACATGACATTTTATTTTGTTGGCTTTAACATAACAGTTGGTGATAAATTTCGAAAAAGTATAAAGTACCAGTGTGGTAAGAAAAACCTGATGAAATTATTCTATTCAAGACCACAACTTAGGAGAAAAATCTATTTTAAGATCATCATAAAAATTGAATCATCTTGGATATAACCACAGTACCTTCTTTCATTGAAAAATGTCTTATAAATTAGCATGTTGCATTTATATTGAAATATATGTTTTTATAAATCTATAGTGATAATAGTTCACATTAGACCAATTTATACATTAAGCTATGCTTATTCCTTATCTGTATTGTTTTGTCACTTTATATTTCATTACATTCTTACTACTTAAGTACGATTCATTAGTAAGTTCTTATAGGGAAAAATGCCATGTGGAGGCAAATTCTATGAAGTGAGAGCATGATGATTAACTAGGAATAACTACTCTAAAGAAGCTGGCAGTGCTTAATGCTTATGCCCAGAGGAAATACATTTTATATTTCCATCCAATGCTTTAACCTCCAATGATCTTTGTCCTATTCTTGCAGCTATTTCCCCTAGCATGATAATAAAATAAAATATGTTATAGGCTAGAAAGCACGTGTGAGAGAACACAGAGCACTGTTGGAATGGTATAGATTTATCACATTATTATTACCTGTGTCTATTATGCCATCACAATCAGGTCACTTCTTAGTTCAACTCAAGCTCAGAGAAAAAGTACAATTGAAACTGTAGAAACAGCAAGATGCCTGGTTCCTTTTACTGCCCTGACTGGCTATTTTCATTATTACATAACATTACAACAGGCACTACAGGGTTATAAGTGGATTTTCTTTGAATTGCACATGGGTATTATTCTTGCCTCTCATCTACACATTTAAAAGTATAACTCATCATGTTTGCCTGTGGTAAAACATATAAATATACAATTCTCCCCTTTCTTGATGCAAATTCTTATTCATGGAGGGCCTGTATCTAAGAATATTATATCTTAACCTCAATAGAGATACCATAAAGTAAAAAGTACAGAAACTGAAAGAACTAAGGAAACCATTGTAATCAGACCAATACACTGAGGTAAACTCATTTAGTTTAAAATTTACTTTGTGTTATATGTATTTGGGTATATGTCGATAAACTATATGCATAAGGTATGGTACCTATAGAGGCCTGGTACCAGAAGAGGGCATTTGATGCCTTGTATCTTGATTTCCAGATGGTTGTCATCTGCAACATGGGTGCTGAGAATTACACCCAGGTCCTCTGGAAGAGCAGACAGTGCTAAGGCTGAGCCATTGCTCCAGGCACACTTGTCAGATTTTTAAGAGAAAAAAGTTTCCATTTTATTTTTATGTGAGCCCAGCTCCTATTTCCTTATTGTTATTGTTTTCTCTGTGATCTGAAATGCTTAAATGATCATGGTAATAAATTTAATGGTGGTGGTGGTAATGATGATGATGTGCTAACACTTGCTCAAGTTCCCTCACATAGGTAACTGTGGTACATAAACAAGGTAAATCTCAAAGAAATATTGACAGATACATCCCACAGGAATTAGGGGCATGGTGAGGATAAGATGACTGACCGTTTTCCTCTTTCTCTAAACATTTTTCATAAATATGCATTTTCAGGATTGAGAGAAGACAAGAGGCAGAATTACACCCTAGATTTTTTTAGTACGTTATGTTTATGATAGTCTGATTATTATCAGTATCCTGTCCTTTTGTTACTATAGGTGGGCTGATAGTTGGCACATTATTTTCAATTTTTTTCTCTCTGAAATGACTATCATTGAATAGCAAGCTGGATCCAGGTGGTGGTAGCAGTGCATTCCTTTAATCCTAGCACTCAAGAGGCAGAGGCATATGCATCCCTGAGTTTGAGGCCTGCCTGGACTACAAAGTGAGTTCTAGGACAACCAGGACTACACAGAGAAACCCTCTCTCAAAAAAAAAAAACTAAAAAAGCAAACAAACAAAAAAAAGAATAGCAACTTGGTCTTCATTGTTTGGGACTTCTAAAACAACATGCCACAGACTGGGCAGCTGATACATGAAAAAATTACTACTCACTGATTTTGGAGTGTAGGAAGTTCATGATCAAAAAAACATTGGTGAAGTCAGTTCTGTTAAGACTCATTTCCTACTCCAGAAATGGTATCTTTTTTCTGTGCCCTCATCTTGTGGAAAAGACTAAGAGTTCTCTGCGGGCCTCTATTGTAAGTGTACTAATTCCATTCATGATGACCAAACCACCTCCAAAAGACCGCCTTACCTAACACTATTCCTCCAATACAATGGCGATTAGGTTTTGAAATAAGAATTTGAAGAAAAAAAAGCATTTAGAACATAACAACAATGACTATGAAACCAGCATAATGAATTAGAAATGCTGTGTTGGTTACATGTGTATAAAATCGAGAAACGTTAGATTCAGGGATGGAGTATAAACCAATTGCTTAATTCCTACAGAAAGATAATCATTAAGATGAGTGATATAAATGAGCAAGTGTCTGCTTTTAAATACACTTTTTAAACACTTAAAATTTAAATATATATATTGAAATCCATTCATCACTCAATATTAACATAATGTGTACATCTAAGGTATGTGTTGAATAATGTAAAGTGGCTGATATGTGATTATTTGAACCCTTAATTACTAACTTTTATGCTTATAATAGTTTCACTACATAGGATATTAATTTAGTGGGGGTGACAAGGTGCTAACACATAGGAACCAGAAATACATAACTGAAAGAAATTTCTAGAGAAAAATCATATAATTATTTTATTCTGCAAAAACCTATATTTTCCCATCCTGAAAAAAAAATATATATATATATACACACACACACTCCCTTGTATAACAAGCATCACTATCATGTGACATTTATGCTTTTAGTAATGGATTGAACTGTGAAGAAATATACAACTGGAAAGTTAACAAGGCTATAAATTTTAAGTTTTTCAGTAGCTAAACTAATTTTCTTTTCTTGAAATAAAATGTGTTTGGCTAAATCTAAACAGACTCCATTCCTACAAGACACTTGGCTGTATTAAGCATTTTCTGTCTATCCAGCTTTATAAATTTAGCAAATGCCATCTATTTTTTTTTTCATTTCTTTTCTTTTTTAAAAAATTTATTCTCCTCACATTTATTACATCCCAACCACGGTTTCCTCCCTTCTTCCCTCCCAGATCCACTCCTCCTCCGTTTCCCTTCAGAAAAGGGTAGGCCTCCCAGGGATGTCAATCAAATATGGTATAACAAGTTAAAATAAGACTAGGTACAAACTCTCATATCAAGGCTGGATGAGGCAACCCAGCAGGAAGAAAGGGTTCCAAAAGCAAGTAAGGAGTCAGAGACACACCTATTCCCATTGTTAGGTGTAGCTAGAGTTTTCCTGCCTGGCCCACAGTCAGGATAAATCTCTTTCACCTGCCAGTCCCACAGCCGCTCAGACCCAACCAAGTAAACACAGAGACTTATATTGCTTATAAACTGTATGGCCGTGGCAGGCTTCTTGCTAACTGTCCTTTTATCTTAAATTAATCCATTTCTATAAATCTATACCTTGCCACATGGCTCGTGGCTTACTGGCATCTTTACATGCTGCTTGTCCTGGCGGTGGCTGGCAGGCAGTGACTCCCTCCGCCTTCCTGTTCTTTTAATTCTCTCTGTTAGTCCCGCCTATACTTCCTGCCTAGCCACTGGCCAATCAGTGTTTTATTAGCAACACATTTGCCATACAGAACATCCCACAGCAGTTAGGTGTCTCACAAGAACACCAAGGTACATAACCATAATGTATATGCAGAGAACCTAGGTCAAACCCATACCATCTCCCTGACTGTTGGTTTAGTCTCTCTGAGCCCCTATGTGCCTGTTTAGTTGATTCTGTGGGCCATTTTCTTGTGGTGCCCTCCTAACCCTCTGGCTCCTACAATCTTCCCACCACCCTTCTGTAAGATTCCCAAGCTATGCCTAATATTTGGCTGTGAGTTTCTGCATATGTTCCCATCAGCTGAATGATGAAGCCTCTCTGATGATGATTATGCCAGGCTCCAGTCTACAAGTGTAGCAGAATATCATTAGGAATCATTTCATTGACCGATTTTTATTCCAGATGTATTTGGTTTTATCCTATCTCTGGACTATCCAGCCTCTGGTTCCTGGCCCTCCAAACAGTGTCAACCATGGGCTTCCTCTTGTAGCATGGGTCTCAAGTTGGACCAATCATTGGTTGGCCACTCTCATAAGTTCTGCACCACCTTTACCCAGCAGTCTTGCAGGCAGGACAAATTGTAGGTCGAAGGTTTTGTGGCTGGGTTGGTGTCCCAATCCCTCCACTGGAAGCCTTGCCTAGTTATACAGGATGGCCAGTTCAGGCTCTGTATCCCCCATTACTAGAAGTTTTCACTAGGGTTATGCATATAGATTCCTGGGAGTTTTCATTGTAGTAAGTTTCCACCTCATCTCTGAAGTGCCCCTCAATTTGAGTCATCTCTCTGAGTACTCTTTCCTTCCATCCCTTATTGAAGTAGGCATTGTGACAGTCTGTAGCATGAATTGTTAGAAGGTCTTATTAATAAAATCAAACCTGGAGCCAGGTATTGGGTTAAAGCTGGAAGATCAGAGAGACAAAAGAGGCCACAGGCACTTCACCTCGCAAATTCCTCAGCTGATCCTGTTTCCTCAGACTGGAGGCCTCTGTGTCCTTATCCAAATGGATCTCAGCTGAACTGTGCTGGTCAAAAGCCTAAAAGCTTAACCAGCTATAGTTCCTCATCCTCATACCTTAAATACCTTTCTGCCTCCTGCCATTACTTCCTGGGATTAAAGGCATGAGTCACCATGCTTGGCTGTTGCCAGTGTGGCCTTGAACTCACAGAGATCCAGGCAGATCTCTGCTTCTGGAATGCTAGGATTAAAGGTATGTGCTACCACTGCCTAACCTCTATGTTTAATATTGTGGCTGTTCTATTCTCTGACCCCAGATAAGTTTATTAGAATGCACAATATTTTGGGGAACACAATACCACCACATCAGTTTCATAATCTAATATTCTTTTTAAGTATCAAATGGGAAGAAGAACTGACATAAAGTGCAGTATTCAAAATGAGCGGTAATACTTCTATTCCTCTATTTTTTTTCTATAATCATTCATTTTCAGTATAATTGGGCACTACATAGTTTATTAAATTGTAAATATCTTATGAATCATTAAACTGTGTGGGAATCTGAATAAAGAGAGTAATTTGGTTACTATGTCTCATTTGACAGAAATAATACTGTCCATGATAGCTGTTGCCTTAAAATTATGTTATTTCCCTAAATATGAAAATAAAATAGTGTAGTATTTGTATTATGAACATATTTATTTAAAATATATTCTTAATGATTAATCCAAACACTGCAGACAGCCAGTCTTTTTTTGAGAACAGAGATTCTGGAAAATAGTGGTGATGGAGTATGTAGTTATCCATACAGAAAAATAAAATAAACTTCACACTTTATTTAAATATTAACTCAAAATAGATCATGGATGTAATATAAAACATAAAAGAATAAAACCTATGTATTTATGTGTGTGCAATTATGCTTTGCCTTTCAATAAAACTTAGTATACTTGGAGAGGAGGACAGTGGGTTTTCATTTTAAGTTATATTTTACATGTATAATATTTATTCCTCTAAAGGTATTGCTATTAGGTTGGGCAAGTTTGGTTTACAGAAATGATTTCTCTTCAGCTTCACAGTCCTATTTCTTTATTACCACTTGCTCTTATGAGTAAAAACTGACAATGTGTTTCAGTGTTTATCACTTTACAGTACTTGATGTATAATTATTTATTAAATAATGAACATGGAAAAAATTGTGACTTTAAATTCTAAGTTTGCTTTTTAACTTTCATTCTGTATACAAAATGGTTGATGCAATAGGTAAGAGTGTGGGGATACACACTTCTACTCAATAGCTAAAAAGTCTTAGGCTGGAGAAAAAAATCTATAGGCACTTGTGTTAATCAGGAAGTCAAAGGAGATTTTAGAAAGGAGAAAATCTGTTTGAAGAAGGAAGGGAAGAATTTTGCAGAGAAAGATCAGTCTGCACACAAAAACCCACTTGGTGACGGGGTGAGCTGTGGAAAAACGGTGGTCTGCTCTTTCTGTGCAGTATACTGGAATACACAAACATCTCAGAAGAGTGAAAGGGCATGATTCACCTTGGTTGCATCACTCACCCCAGAAAAGTGACTGTACATTTGCTCTAGATGGCTTTTTATTACTATCAGCTAAGAGAAATAATTTAAAAGATAAGATGATATATTTGAATTTGTAGCTTCAGAGCTTTTAGTACATGGTTAGCTGGATCTCTAGCTTCTGGGCCTGCAGTGATGCAGAGCATCATGGGAGAGGGTCAGTAGAACAGAGATGCTCACTGCATGGCAACCAAGAAGCAAAGAAGAGAGTAACAGGAATGGACTAGGGCCAAGATTTAGCCTTCAAAAATCATGTCACTTAAAGTGACCCAGTTACTCTAGCCATGCCCACGTTCCACAGTGCTACCATCTACCAATGGGCTACTCAATAATAGAGCATTGTTTTTATTATGTGGCTGACTGGAATCTTGACATGCTGCTACTGTTCAAAACTACAAGGCAAACTGCTATCACATGTTGCTAGCCTGGGTGTGAGGGAAAGAATTCAAAATATGTTAATTTTTATTAGTTTATTTTTCTGTGCTAAGAATTGAACATATAGCCATGTCCCGCTCTCAAAAATCTGAAAAGTGGCCGGGCAGTGGTGGCGCACGCCTTTAATCCCAGCACTCGGGAGGCAGAGCCAGGCGGATCTCTGTGAGTTCGAGGCCAGCCTGGGCTACAGAGTGAGTTCCAGGAAAGGCGCAAAGCTACACAGAGAAACCCTGTCTCGAAAAACCAAAAAAAAAAAAAAAAATTTGAAAAGCAGATTTTCATTAAATCTGCATAATTGCAAAGAGTTAGAAAATCAGTTGGAGGATGTTGGCGCACAGCTTTAAGCTCAGCACCCAGGAGGCAGAGGCAGGTAGATCTCTGTGAGTTTGACACCAGCCTGGTCTACAGAGCAAGTTCCAGGGCAGCCAGGGTTACACAGAGAAACTCTGTCTCGAAAAACTGAAAAAAAAAAAGAGAAAATCATTTGTTGAACCTACTGTGATTTAGGGAGGGTAAGTGTTAAGGGTATGTCTGTGTATTAATAACAATGGACCCTTCTTCCATGGTTTCACTTTCTACAGTTTGCTACCCATGGTCAACTATAGTCTATAAGTAGTAAACAGAAAGTTAAAGAAACAAATAATAACCTAGTTTTATATTGTACATGATAAAAGATCAGAGAAGTTTCACAAAATTCTGTTCCTTCTTGTTCTTTTCCACACAGGATGGGAATTATCTCTTTGTCTAGTATATCCATACTATTTCTTCTCTTCATTGATCATCTAGTAACCATCTCAATTACAAGATGAGCTGTCAGAATATCACAGTGCTTGTGTTCAAGAAACACAGAATGGACTAACTTTATGTCATTCACTTCACTTTGTATCATCACAGAAACATTTTAGCATTCCAAATCAGCAATATACAGGTATTGTGAGAAAGTACAAGGGAAACCACATTCATGTAACTTTCGTTACAGTATATTGTTATAATATTCCTCATTGTATTACTTGTCTAATACAATCTCTAATTTGTACAATAAATTTTATGGTAGATATGTATGTAGCAGAAAATATGGTTCAGAAATATCCATTGTATCACTGGAAGTCTTAGAACATATTCCATGCAAATAATAGGGGATGTGTATTTGTGTGTGTGTGTGCCAATTGGTATGTCTTTAAGTGATATAACGGCATACATTTTAACAATTCATTTTATTGTTTTCACATCTTAAAGTGAAGACAAACACAGCCAGATGAACAAGTGCACATACTCAAATATGTAAAAACACCCTGCATTCAGGTCTATCTTCCTCCAATGACAGTGTGTAGCTGGAGAATTTCTCTTCAGCTCCTGCCAACCCCGTCAGTCCCAGAGTCCACTTATAAAATAAACACACAGACTCTTATATTATTTAAACTGTTTGGCCTAATGGCTCAGGCTTCTAGCTATCTAGTTCTTCTATCTTAAATTAACCCATTTTTATTAATCTATAAGTTGCCACATGGCTCGTGGCTTACCGGTACCTTACATCTTGCTCGTCATGGCGGTGGCTGGCAGGTCTCTCTCTCTCAGCCTTCTACTTCCCAGAATTCTCTTCTCTGCTTGTCCCACCTATACTTCCTGCCTGGCCACTGGCCAATCAGTATTTTATTTACATAGAGCAATATCCACAGCACTTCCCCTTTTCTTCTTTTTCAAAAAGAAGGTTTTAACTTTAACATAGTGAAATTACATATAACAAAACAATTATCGAGCAAGAATTACAGTTACAATATTAAAGAAGATATCTTATCTATCATATTTGTGAGTTTAAGATTTTATATCTACCATGTTTGTCTTTCTGAGTCTGGGTTACCTCACTCAGGAGGATTTTTTCTAGATCCCTCCATTTGCCTGCAAACCTCATGATGTCATTGTTTTTCTCTGCTGAGTAGTATTCCATTGTATATATGTACCACAGTTTGTTTATCCATTCTTCGGTTGAAGGGCATCTAGGTTGTTTCCAGGTTCTGGCTATTACAAATAATGCTGATATGAACATAGCTGAGCAAGTGCCCTTGTGGTATGATTGAGCATTCCTTGGGTATATGCCCAAGAGTGGTATAGCTGGATCTTGGGGGAGATTGATTCCCAATTTTCTAAGATAGCGCCATATTGATTTCCACAGTGGCTGTACCAGCTTGCATTCCCACCAGCAGTGGAGGAGAGTTCCCCTAGCTCCACATCCTCTCCAGCACAAGGTGTCCTCAGTGTTTTTGATCTTAGACAATCTGACTGGCGTAAGGTGGTATCTCAGAGTTGTTTTGATTTGCATTTCCCTAATGATTAGGGATGTTGAGCAATTCCTTAAATGTCTTTCAGCCATTTGTGTTTCCTCTGCTGAGAATTCTCAGGGATGGATGGAATACAGGGACAAATGGCCAAACGAATAGAAACACATGAACTGTGAACCAATGGCTGAGGGGCCCCCAACTGGATCAGGCCCTTTGAATGGATGAGACAGTTGATTGGCTTGATCTGTTTAAGAGGCATACAGGCATTTGAACCGGGCCCTGTGCTCAGTACATGAATTGACTGTTTGAAACCTGGGTCTTAGTAGAGACCCTAGGCTCAGCCTGGGAGGAGGGAACTAGACCTGCCTGGGCTGACTCCACCAGGTCGATCTCAATCCCCGGGGGAGTCTATGCCCTTGAGGAGATGGAAATGGGGGGTGGGCCGGGGGGAGGGGGGCGGGCCGGGGGGAGGGAGGCGGGACGGGAGGAGGGAGAAAGGGGGAATTTGTGGCTGATATGTAAAGTTGAATTATATTGTAAAATAAAATAAAATAAATTCAAAAAAAAAAAAAAGATTTTATATCTAACTTATCTTTTATCATAACTAAGGAAAATTGTAACTATCTAGCTTCAACTACATCAAAGACCTCAGAAGGTATACTATTACCTGAGAAACGGGAGAAGGATGTAAGCAACTTTCGGGAGTCTTGCAGGGCAGACAGAGACAGCTGACAGCATGGACAGTCACCTCATGTTCCTTTGTAAAGTTGGGACATCTGTCTTTAGCCCACAGGACTAGAGTCTCTCGGTCATTCCTTTCAGTGTCCTGTAGAATGTCTGGCAGTCTCCTCTGCGAAGCAGGAACCTGAAGGACCATCTTGTCAAGCAAAGTTCAGTGGTCATCCTTCCATGGGTCCTGCATGTTCAGTTGATCAAGCAGTCCAGACAAGAACAGTTTCTTGCCCAAATGGCTATCTTTGCCAAGGTGAAGATAAACTCCATATGGAGTGTCTTCGATTCCCATCCTCCTCTCCAGGAGCCAGGAGCAGACATGTCTCACTGTCCAGAAAGTCCAAATTTTTAAAAAATTTTAAATGCCATATTCTGTAGGCCTTTGAAGTATTTGAATATTACTTATCTATCTGAAATATATCTATGTATACCTAGAAAACTTAACTAACATGGCCATAAGTATGATTATCATAGATGACTAATTATTAATCTACTTAATTATCCATTCTAATCTAAATGAGTTACATAAACATAATACCTCAAACAAGAATAGAAATATATATATACAGCATAACAAAATTAAGTTTAAACTTGTATCAATAAACTAAAATCTATACCAATGTAAAACATTTTAAACAAGTTGTTGCTCTTTAAAAATAGGTTTAGCAATTTACCCTTTTATCCTATCATATCTATATCATATCCCCTTTTCTTCTTTAGAAAGAGATTGTATTTATAATCAACCTGTTTTAAATAAAAATATTGGTTTTTTTCTGTCCCATACCAGAGGGCTCTTATGATTTGGAACATAAGAATCTCTTAACCTTTTATTTTAGTAATATGCCTGGGTTTAGAGATTCAATAGTGCATGGATTTCCTTAACAGAATACATTGGGTTTGACTTGGAATGATGAAATTCATGGTAAACATCATCAAGGCAGATGAATATCTAATTGTTTCATTTCATTTATGAGCAGATTTTAGTATGCAAACTGACAGTTGTTATTAAAATTTATATTTCATACCTATTTGAAAGTAAACTGCACCTACAGTCCATTTGTGAGCTTTGCTTTGTAGAAATGCAGCTTTGTATTTGCTGCATTTATTTTGCCTTTTTCTTACATCCTCTTTGCTTAACAAGAAGGTGGTGATGCTTTAAGTAGCACTGCATGTGAGTGAATTAATAACACACTCCTTCAGGTACTAAGAGAAATGTTAATAGAAGCATCTTGCATGTTTTCTTGTCCTAGTTATTCAGTAGTATGATGCCTAAATCTTTACTTTCACATTGCAGTACAACTTAGTCAACTATTTCTTAACCATACTTCTTGAAAAAACTAGAATATTATGACCCCTGTGTACAATCTGGCCCAGCAGTTTGTCTCTGCTCAGATAATTCAAAAGGCATCGCTGTGTAATTAGCTCGGTCAATAAAGTGCTGCATAAACACAAGAACCCGAGTTCAATCCACATGCCAGATGTGGCAACATTGCTTCTATTGCCAGTGCCGGATGATCAGAGACAAGTGGATAGCAGGGGTACTCTGGCTAACCAGGCTAACCTAATCAGTAAGCCCCAGTGCCCAATGAAAGACCCTATCTCAAAAATCAAGGTAGATGGCTCCTGATTAATGATCTCTGGCATATACACACATGTAAACACACTCAAGTACACACACTTACACACACACACACACACACACACACACACACCAAGGGGAGGAGAATTAGAAAGAGATTTAGAGAAAGTTGACAATACACATGCATCTATAATTCCATTTTGTTGGCAAATATTAAAACCAAGATTAAAAGGCATGAAGCATTTGCACCAAAAAATAACAATAGTAATAGACTGTTCATTCAATAAATGGGCCGATGAAGTCAATAGAGAGTTCTTGAAAGAAGAAATGCAAATGATCAATAAATGTTTGAATTTTTTTTTTCAAATTCTTGAGCAGTCAAAAAAATATGAATTAAGGCTTTGATAGCCTCACACCAGTCAGAATGGCTGCCATGAGTATAAAGCAGGGCACAGACACTGGTAAGGATGTGAGCAAAGAGGGAATTCCTTATACATACTCTGATGGTGGGAATGTAAAATGGTTCAGCTACTACATGTAAGTATAAGTATCCTTTTAAAACTGGAAACAGAACTACCATATAAAAGATTCAAAGATAGGAGAGATGTGAACTTCCATGCTCACTCATGAACTGTTCATATGAGGCAGGAGATACAACTATCCTAGATGCCCATCAGCAAGCAGATACAGAAAATGTGGTACTATCACACACTGAAATTTTATGAAGCCATAAGGAAAACCTAAATATTTTCAGTTAGGTGGATGCAACCGGAAATCATTATGTTAAATAAATTAAGCCAATTACAGGAAGAAAAATGGTTCAAAAATATACAAGAATTAGAGGTGCTGGAGAGAAGTTTCTGTTGGTAAAGTTCTTGTCACACAAGCTTGAGGACTTCAGTTCAATTCCCAGTTCATATTAAAAAGTTGAGTGGTGTCACCCAAGCTTGTAATTCCAGCAGTGGAAAGGCAGAGAAAGCAGAACACCTGGGGCTCTCTGGCTAGCTATTAGTGAGCTCCAGGTTCAGTGAGAGACCCTGCCTCAAAACAAGGTGAATAGCAACTGAGGAATGACATCTGGATTGACCTCTGGCCAACACACACAAGAGCAAGCACAAGTGTGCGCGCACATACACACACACACACACACACACACACACACACACACACACACACACACA
>CABHPP010110598.1:26118-49057 GCA_902168425.1 Peromyscus attwateri
ACACACACACACACACACACACACACACACACACACACACACACACAAAGAGAGATGTATGTGTGTAAATGTTCCATAAAAATAAAAAGGGGGCTATGAGGGGAAGAGAAGATCTTAAGGGAGGTAAGAAAATGAGATGAGAGTGGTATACATGTGAGAAGAGAGCAGAAGGTGGAGCTAGTTAGGAGGTGGGAGGAAGTAATGCAACCAAAGAGGCAGAGAAACAAAAGAGGACAACTGTGGGGGACAAATGAAGAGAATTTATCATGACAAAGATTTTCATAATTTTGTATTCAGACTTGAAAAAACTGTATAAGAAAAAAGAATCTATGGTAATTTTTTAAAGAAAATGAGAGAGAGAGAGAGAGAGAGAGAGAGAGAGAGAGAGAGAGAGAGAGAGAGAGAGAGAGAGAAAGGTAGAGTCTAACAAACACATTGAAAGTTTGTGGACAGTTGTTCTTATTTCCAGAATCCCTGTTTGTGAATTTTCCAACTACACAATGTTATTTGTATATCATCTTCCCCAAGTACATACTCACAAGAATTTCACATCTTTCATAGATAGCTAAAAATCAGTTAAAATCTTTGAAGTGTAGCTGGAGAGATGGCTCAGCCGTTAAGAGCACTTACTGTTCCTGCAGTAGACCCTCATCAAGTTCCCAGTTGCCTGAAATTCCAGTGCCAAGGGATTCTGTGCCTCTGGCTTTCACAGGTTAATGGCGTGCAGCACACACACACACACACACACACACACACACACACACACACACTTACACATACACACACATTCACATACACGAACATATACACTCTTACACACACATATACACACACTCATACACACACCGTAATTTAATATAAGATACATCTTTTTAATTTATAAAAACAACCTTAGAATAGCATGACTTGACCATCTCATTCCCAATAAAGAGCAAACAAAATGATATTCTGGCTTCTTATTTCAGGACTCAAAGGATATAATAATAATCTATTTGCAGTCTAATTCCCCCATTATTCTATGCATTCTGTTGGTAGTGTTGTTGTGAAAAGCTGCCCTCAAGCCTGGTGGTGAAGTTTTATGCATGATTTCTAAGCTAAAGAAAGTTATACTATGCTGTGAGGGGGCAGGGGAAAACTGGGCTAGATAAGAGTTCTTTCAAGCATGAGTTATGGTAGTAGTGTCTGTGCAACTACAGTTTATATTTTCCCAATGAACTGGAAACTAATTATAAATTCTTCAAGTTCATTATGTAGCTATATTTGAGGTCATAGGAAATAAATAAAGTTATACATTAACAAAACTTCCAATGACATATTATTTAATACTTTACTTTTCATTGTAATGCTTAAAAACTCTACCACCAGTACCAGTAATGTCATGTTAAATACAATATGACTTAGTGGTCGATGAATATCACACAGGTTTCTATGCAGATTAAATCCATTTGCTGAAGAATACCTCTTTTTTCTCATTATCTCATTTTCTCATCTTGTTTCTCAAATTGTCTGACCTTTTGTCTTTGTTTTCCTTGCTTTTCCTGTGAACTCTTTTTCTTGGCCATCTAGTTTTAATTTTATTCTTTTGCTATCTTACCAGCTATAGGGATAATAAAATCCTCTAACCTCTAAAACTCATCATTTGATGTGTCCTAATTTTTTCTTATATCTATCTCCTTGTCTTCTATATTTATATCTAAACCAGGTCCATATACAGGAGTAATGGGAGCCAGAACCTAATGGCCCTGATATATTGTGGAACCTTTTTACCTCTTCTCTAAGTATGCCCCCATAGCATTTAGTCCATACTGTAACATGAAATTGAGAACAAAGAGGGAAAAAGATAATGACTCCAATTTCAAGATTATTTAAATTTTTTAATGGAAAGGAAGGTATGTGTGTACATACTAATGTATGAACAAATCACTCTATGGAAGTATTTGCATGTGAGTTAAATTTAAGTGTGTATATGTGTGTACTGTACACAAATAATTTATATAGGCATATATTATAGATATATGTGTATGTGTACATATAAATAATGTATACATTTATAAAACTATATAGTGTTGAATTCATCTGGAAAATAAAGTGCTTGGGATTAAAAAAGAACAAAACTTCTTTTATTAGTCTGCCTGCTCTCTTTAGAAATATTTTTATTATTTTCATTATTATTTTTTACATCCTAACCAAAGTTTCCCCTCCCTCCTTTTCCCTAGGTCCCTCCTCCAACCCTCTCTCTGCCCCCATCCACTCCTTCTACATCTCTCCAGAAGAGGGCAGGCCTCTGATGGATATCAACAAAACATAGACTATCAAGTTGCAGTAAGACTAGGTACCTTCCCTCATATGAAGGCTGGAAGAGGCAACTCAGTATGAGGAATAGAATCCCAAAAGCTAGTAAAAGAGTCAGAGACAGCCCCTGTTCCCACAGTTAGGAGTCCCACAAAATCAAATTACACAACTGTAGCATATATGCAGAGGGCCTAGATCAGTCCCATGCAGTCTCCCTGATTGTCAGTTCAGTCTCTGTGAGTCCCTAAGAGCCCAGGATAGTTGATTCTGTGGGATTTCTTGCAGTGTCCTTGACTCCTCTGGCTCCTACAATCCTTCCTCATTCTCTTCAGCAGGATTTCCCAAGCTCTGCCTAATGTTTGGCTGTGGGTCTCTGCATCTTTTTCCATTACTTGCAGGATGAAGGCTCTCTGATGACATTTGGGCTAGGCACAGATCTATGAGTATGGCAGAATATCATTAGGAATCAAGGAATCATTTCGATTTGGTGTGTGTGTGTGTGTGTGTGTGTGTGTGTGTGTGTGTGTGTGTGTGTTTGACAGTCATGTTTGGTTCTATTCTAGGTCTCTAGGCTATCTAGCCTCTGGGTCCTGGGCCTTCAGGCATTGTTAGGGGTGGGCTTTCCCTTATGGCATAGATCTCCAGCTGGACCAGTCATTGGTTGGCCACTCCACAATTTCTGCTCCATCTTTACCCCAGCACATCTTATAGGTAGGACAAATTGTAGGTCAAAGGCTTTGTGGCTGGATTGAGGTCCCAGTCTCTCTACTGGAAGTCTGGCCTAGTCACAGGAGATGGCCAGCCCAGGCTCCATATCCCCCATTGCTAGGAGTCTTAGCTAGAGTCACCCTCATAGATTCCTGGGATATTTTTTTGCACTGGGTTTTTACTTCGCCCTTGAAATGCTCTCCAGTTCCAATTGTCTCTCTCAGTACTCTCTCCGTCCATCCTTCCACACCTGATCCTTTCTCTTCCCATCCTCACCTGAACCCAGTCCACCCTTGATATCTATTCTATTTCTCATTCCCCCCCCCCTCCATTTTGAGCCCTCCTAGTTACTTAGCTTCTCTGGGTCTGTGGATTGTAGCATGGTTATCCTTTACAGCTAATATCCACTTATGATTCAGCACATACTGTGTCTTTCTGGGTCTGGGTTACCTCACTCAGGATTAATTTTTTTAGTTCCATACTTTTGACTTCAAATTTCATGATTTTTTTAACAGCAGAGTAGTAGTCCATTGACTACTTCTTTAAAATTTTGTGTTATTTTTCTACTGTTTGAAGCAACACAGCAGTACTCCTCTTGCCTTGATTTTTTTCACCCTTATATGCTAGATACTACTGAATTACTGTTAATATTTCAATGATAACCATTTTGCAGTGTTCTTAGACTACCTTGAGCTTTTTAAGTTAAAATGTCAATTAAATTAAAATCCTAAATGTACACTTGCAAATTTTAACTTCTATTAGACTTTATGGAACTTGCAAATTTAGAGGAAGAAAATAAAAGAATACTTCCCCCCTGTTTTAAGTGGAGTGTACTTAGGATACTTTTATTTGGTTAATTTCTGACTTGATTATATTTCCTATGAAAAACTCAGGAGTTTAATTAATAAAAATGAATAATTTAGATACTAGTCTCTGCATTATAATTCAAATTTTAAGAAATGAACTTTCCTTGGAACAAGGGAAAATTCCACCACTGTTTCAATGTTATTGTAGACCTTGCATGTTCTTTCAGAATATAATAATGTTGCTAATTTTCTAGACAGGAGCTCTTGATAAAGAGTCAAAGTGTCTGAGATTATCTATAATCTACTTAACTATGGTGATTGTGGCAGGTTACATTCATTAATTTAATTCATTGATATAAAATATTTAGTCTCTTATAATTAGTAATTAAGAATTTGAACTTATAAAGTCACTTCAAAAATACTGTAAAAGAATTAAGCAGCTACAAGAGACTTCATGCATTTTTACTATAATTTATATAGAAGAAATTGATTTTTCTATTGAAAATATCTTAATGTTATTGTTTAAAAGAAAAAAAATCCAAGATATTTTTATAGTACATTTTTGAATGGCAAATGAATCATGGAGAAATATGGAAGTTTCTCTTGTGATTTTTTATCTCATATATTTCTCATTTGAGCCTAATTTTTCTACAGATATGATATAGATATTCATTACATTCTTCTCTCAATTGAAAGTACATTTTGCTTTTGAATTGTTTGTTGCCTCAGATAATGGGCCTTTATAATTAATGAATGAAGAAAATAAAGTGTGATAATATTTTATTTGTACTCTAATAAATAAAGCTTGCCTGGAGATCAGAGGGAAAAGCCAGCCATTATAAATAAACACAAAAGTCATGCAATGTTAGCACATGCCTTTAATTCTATCACTTGGGAGGCAGGGATTTGTCTGATCTATGCGAGTTCAAGGCCACACTAGGAACAGAGCTGGGCGTGCTGGCACACACCTTAAATTTCAACACTAGTTAATCATAGAGGCCTGAAGGTCTGTACAGACAGACAGGAAGTGACAGAGCTGGGCAGAAAGAGGAAGTGATGTAGTTGAACAGAGAGAGAAAATTAGATGGCAGAACAACAAGGCATACAGGCGTGTGTAGACAGGAAATATCTAGCTTTTGGAAGCTGCGGAGGTGGTGAGGGGAGGTTAGCATGTGGCTGTTCCTATTCCTCTGATCTGTCTCAGGTTTTCACCCCTATGTCTAGCTCTGTGTTTTCTATTGATAAAACCATTTAGAAATTCATCTACAACAAAGCATTCTAAAAATTTCCATACTTCATTGTTTATAAGGAGTAGAAAAAGTTGAAGATATTTGTATTTAATTGGTTGTGTGTATGGACTCATGTATAATATGTCTCTGTGGCAGCATATGTCCTATGGCATACAACTTTGTACAGTCAATTATCTACTACCATCTTTATTTCAGTTCCAGAGATTAATTAATTTCATGCTACCATGCTTCCATTCCACTTGCCTTTACCTGCTGAGCCATCTTGCTTGCCTGAAGACACTTTATATCAGTCTATCACTTGAATGTTTAATATAACAATGTAGAAATTAGATAAATGATAGATATTCTTTAAAAGTATTTGTCTTAGTTAGGGTTTCTATTGCTGTGAAGAGACACCATGACCATGGCAACTCTTATAAAGGAAAACATTTTTTTTTCTTTATTAAGAAATTTTCTACTCACACAACATACCACCCACAGATCCCCCCTCCTCCTTCCTCCCACCACCCAGCCCTCTTTCCCAAGCCACCCCTCATCCCCACATCAAGGTCTCCCATGGGGAGTCAGCAGAGCCCAGCACATTGAGCCTAGGCAGGTCCAAGCCCCTTCCCACTGCACCATGGCTGTGCAAGACTTCACACCACAGGCACCGAATTCCCAGAAGCCTGCCCATACACCAGGGACAGATCCCGATCCCCCTGCCTGGGTGCCCCCCAAACAGTTCGAGCCAAACAACCGTCTTCAATATCCAGAGGGCCTAGTCCAGTCCCATGGAGGCTCCACAGCCACCAGTCCACAGTTCATGGGCTTCCACTAGTGTGGTTGGTCATCTCTGCACGTCCTCTCATCATGATCAAGACTACTTCCTACTTTCTCTTCTATCAAGTTCAGTGTAACTGGATTTATATTGAGGTCTTTGATCCACTTGGACTTGAGTTTTGTGCATGGCGACAGATATGGATCTATTTGCAATCTTGTGCATGTTGATATCCAGTTATGCCAGCACCATTTGTTGAAGATGCTTTCTTTTTTCTGTACAGTTTTGGCTTCTTTGTCGAAAATCATATGTTCATAGGTGTGTGGATTAATGTCAGGGTCTTCAGTTCGATAAAGGAAAACATTTAATTAGGGTGGCTCACGTACAGTTTCAAGAGATTCAGTTCATTATCCTCATGATGAGGAGCATGATAACATGCAGGCAGACATGGGGCCGCAGAAGTAGCTGAGAGTCCTATATCTTGCAGGCAACAGGAAGTCATCCAAGAGACACTGGGCAGTATCCTGAGCATAAGAAACCTCAAAGTCTACACCCTCAGTGACACACTTCCTCCAGTAAGACCATACCTACTTCAACAAAGTCACACCTCTTAATGATGCCACTCCCTGTGAGATTATGGGTATCAAATTATATTCAAACTACCACAGTATTCATTTAGTAAAGCATGCAGTGACTGAAGTATTTTATCAAAAGGCCAATGAGCATCCCATGATATTATGCAAACTCTTTCACCTTGTATATTATTTCTTAACACAAGTTCTGTTTTCTATCTGTCATTTTTCCTGAAGTAAAAAGTTCCTCATCTCTTTGCAAATTTTATTTGTATTTATATCTATTAAGAAATATAGAGTTATGCATTATTTATCTCAGTATATATCTACATTTCTGATTCAAAACAGGGAGATTTCCCAGTTTTAGAATGCCTTTATTCTTCTCATGGAATATTAAGTATTTAAACCATATACTTAATTTGTTACAATTGACTGGAACATATAACCAGAGTTAGGTATATAGTATGCATTGCTAATCTTAAATAGAGCCATTGTTTTGATGTACAGATCTTGGTTCAGTAACATACCACACTACAGAAGGCCATAGTTATTAACTTCAATTGATAAAGAATTATGAATATAATTATAATCCTGTTAATTATTTAGAGCCATGAATTATGCAAATGCATCAGGTAATATTAATCATCTGCAGGAAGCAGAACAATTTCCCTAAAAGAACATATAAATATTAAAAAGTAAGACTTGGCTCCATTATGTACTGTTAGAGCTTTAGTGTTCCCTTATGAACAATGTTTGGATTCAGTTCTCCTTTATAAAATGAAATATGCCCCAAATGTATCTTTTGCAAAGGCCAAATGAATGCTGTTAGATTTCTCTTTTTGTCTATGAAATGTTTACAGACTACATACTCCCACATGTTTATTTATATCAACAATATCTGCCTTTTAAGCTAATACTGGTCTGTGTTGACTGACATCCTCCTCACCAGTAATATACTGAAAAGATATCCCTGCTGTGAGACTAAGCTACATGTAATCATCTTGTAGCCTTTAACAAAATACTTAAATTTCACCAGATTAACATACCATGAACACTTCTCCAGTTCTACGGAACAGAAGAGAATTGAATGAATAAATTGTAATGAATTTCTATAACTATGCTCACCATTTATAGAAAGGACATAATGAAAAGTTAAAAAGGAAAGTATTTCCTACTTGGATTTTTAGAAAACACGTAAATATTGACTAGCATTTAAAATTTAGTTCTGTTAAGAGATTGTCATAAAACTGCCTTGAAAAAATGTTTTTCTTTTACATTTGAAGGAGCAACTGGAAGAAACTATGCTCAAAACAATGACCTGCTGTGTCTTGTTATATGAAATTTTGATTCCTGACTTTCATTTAAATCTGCTTCATTGTATATAAAATAATTGTGTAAGTTAAATATTTATTTTGAATGTAAGTATTTATTTTGTCTCTATATTTCTAAATATTCATCTATTTACATATTTATGACCTTGGAATACTATACTTATTTGAAAATATGAATATATGGAAGAGAGGCATTAGGGAATCAAGGATATATAGAAAGGCAGGGTAGAGTACTCTTGTGTTTTTAACCTTTTCTTGTTTGGTTTATTTGTTTGCTTGCTTACTTGCTTGCTTGTTTGTTTCCAAGACAGGGTTACTCTTTGTAGCTCTGGCTATCCTGGAATTCACTCTGTGTACCAGGCTGTCTTTGAACTCAGAGATCTAACTACCTCTGCTTCCTGAGCACTGGAATTAAATGAATGCACCACCATTTGCTTAGCCATTTTTAACCTTTTACCTTTTTGAAGAGAGAGACTTCCAAAGATAATGATTTAACTGCATGTTTTAAATAGCTTGTAGCTTATAGGTCATTCACAATAAATGACAGTATATTTCAACTGTGGACTGGTAGAAATCAGAGACATGAACTAACCATAACTATCAAAATATTTCCTTATATAAACATTGCTCTGTGCTAAATAAAATCTAGATTTATGTTGAGGTTGAATTATATTTTAAAAATTGCTGTAAATATGGAAAATTTGATTTAATAAACATTGGGTGAGGAACCATTGAAAGAAATGGATTTTTTTTTAACTTTACAACATTTGGTCTAGTCTTGCCTGAACTTGCTTGCAACTCTACTTTCTGCCCTGACACTAGAACTTAGAGTTCCTGTGATACTTCCAGTGTCTCTGAATCATAAATACTTTCAAATGAGATTTCTCATCATCATCTCATTCTGAAGACTACACATGAGGGAATTTTTTTTTTGATCGCCTCATTTCACTTTATTTCCCTGAATTGTAGAATGTTCAAGCCTCGAAAGCTAACTTTATCTAATCACATCATTTAACAGGCAGGGAAAGTTTTTTAAAAGTCCTGTGACATTTTCATATAAGCAGTCATCATTGCTTTTCCTGGACTACCCAGTGTTTTCTCAGGTATTCATATGTATCAACTCTTTTTTTTCTTTTATAATTTAATTTAATTTTACATCTCAGCCATGGATTCCACTGTCCTCCCTCCTCCTGCCCTCCCCACCCTCCCCACCCTCCCCCCAGCCCACCCCCCATGTTCATCTCCTCCAGGGCAAGGACTCCCCTGGGGATTCAGCTCAGCCTGGTAGATTCAGTCCAGGCAGGTCCAGTCCCCTCCTCCCTTCACCAAGGCTGAGAAAAGTGTCCCTGCATAGGCCCCAGGTTCCAAACAGCCAGCTCATGCACTAAGGACAGGACCTGGTCCCACTGCCTGGGGGCCTCCCAAACAGTTCAAGCTAATCAACTGAAATATTAAACTCTTTTTTTTGTTTGTTTATTTTTGTTTTTGTTTTTGTTTTTTGTTTTTCAATACAGGGTTTTTCTGTGTAGTTTTGGTGCCTGTCCTGGATCTCGCTCTGTAGACCAGGTTGGCCTCGAACTCACAGAGATCCACCTGGCTCTGCCTCCTGAGTGCTGGGATTAAAGGCGTGCACCACCACCACCACCACCACCACCACCACCACCACCACCACCACCTGGCTTAAACTCTTTTCTTTCACAGTATTTTCTTTCAAAAAATGTAAGAGGATATAAAGGAGACATGTTTTAACCCCAATATCTGGCTCCAGGTTTTTTATTAATAAGAAAAGTTAGCAATTTGTCTTACAAATTTGTTTGATATGTAATTCTACTATGTAGATGCTAAGACAAAGGCCAGTGAATAGAAATTAAATCCTTTGCATGAACAGTAAATTTAGGTTCAACAAAAATGTAGGTTCAATGAACAAGGGATTACTGATGTCTAAACACATCTAGTATTGTAAAAATAGTGTGTACTATCCTCATATCTCAATTCTGGCATATATCCATTTTTAAGGCTCATTATTTTGATTCTCTCTGCTCTTTTACACCCCTGGATATCTATTTAATGAATGTTATTTTTAAATTATAAGAGCTGAAGTATTTTACAAAATTTATATCAAGTTACACCCATAAAAATCCAGAGAGCCGCCCGATTTGACCTACCCTGGTGATAAGATGGCCAAACACCCTAATTGTCGTGCTAGAAACCCCATCCAGTGACAGAGGGAACTAGATGCAGATATCCACGGTCAGGCCCTGGATGGAGCTCAATTGGCGAGAAGGAGGAGGGTTTATGTGAGCAAGAGTTGTTGGGACCAGGGATGGATGGAATACAGGGATGAGTGGCCAAATGAATGGAAACACATGAACTGTGAACCAGTGGCTGAGGGGCCCCCAACTGGATCAGGCCCTCTGAATGGATGAGACGGTTGATTGGTTTGATCCGTTTAGGAGTCATACAGGCAGTTGGACCGGGTCCTGTGCTCAGTACATGAATTGACTGAAACCTGGGGCTTAGCAGAGACCCTTGGCTCAGCCTGGGAGGAGGGGACTAGACCTGCCTGGGCTGAGTCCACCAGGTCAATCTCAATCCTCGGGGGAGTCTTTGCCCTGGAGGAGATGGAAATGGGGGGGGGCGGGGCAGGAGGAGGGAGAACGGGGGAATCTATGGCGGATATGTAAAGTTGAATTATATTGTAAAATAAAATAAAATAAATTCAAAAAAAAATCCAGAGAGCCAAATATTTTTAGTAAGCCCATCAGACAAATAAGTAAAGTGAGACTTGTCCCTAACCATAGACAGCAGCACAATGGCAATGTGGTGCTGGAATCTCTTGTTTTAGTATCTACTGACAGTGCCTGTATTGAGTATCACATAATCTGACTCTGATCTCCATGCCATCTTCTTCTGCATCATTTCTAAGCCGTCCAGTGCTGTCCATGTCACCCATCCAGTTCATGCACTCATGCCTTCTGTCTGTGCATGCCACGACTTTTGAAGTGCTGGTACCATTTGACCCTATTTTCTGCACCCCACCCACATGAATACATATAAATTTTCTGCTCCTGGCATTCTTCCAATGGCAGTCTCCCTTGTTTTCTTTATTTAATGTTGCTGTCTACATAGAACTTTATCAACTGATATGCACAATTAAAAACTTCTTCCAAATTTTAACCATTGCTTTACATTTGGGACTCTGTTGTAACCATGCAGAAGAGTAAATCTTTCTTATTTCCACCCCATGCTATAAATAGGAGACTTCTGAGGTCAAGAACCATATTGTTTTCATTTGTCTAGCCTCAGACATCTACAGGTAAGTACATTTAAATGCTGGCTGTGTGAATGGCACACATGTAACATAAAGCCAGATTTTCTCATCATGCTGAATACTGAGCAGGAGCTACAGGACTATCCATCAAAACTAGGGAAAAGGAGATTCCTCCGTGGGGAGAAAGGTTAACCTGGATACTTGTCTCTATGGCCTATTTTTAGCTCTTCCATCTCAATTTGATGTCATGCCTTCCAGCAAAAAAAGTGCCAGTCAGAAATACCTATCCATTGTATGTGGCTCAAGCTAGTTGATTATGATCCCCAGGGCCTAGTTCTTAGAAAATGTGTTTGTATTATAGTCCAAAAAGTCTTACTCTCTGTCTCCATTCTTACCTAACTCACTTTTATATTTGTCAAGTTTATAGGAACCTATATTTGAGAAGAGTCCTGAAATTTTGCCTTTGTGTATAAACTTTCAACTGGAGATGTTTATCCCCATAAATTTTATAAAAGGTGATTCTTCAACTACTACTCCTAATTAATCCTTTTCACCAGGAAGAGAAACTAATGCTATAAAATGCCACTTACATGGATGATATTTTCTTAAATTATAGTGGTAAGTGAAAAGAGAAACATCTTTCATATATATTTATGGTGAACTAGAGAAAACAAAATGAGTGTCTGGTCTTAGACATAATGTTTTTATATTTCCATACCTACTGTTCAAAATATAGCCAGGCAGTGGTGGAATATGCCTTTAATCCCAGCGCTGGAGAGGCAGAAGCAGGTGGATCTCTTTGAGTTCAAGGGCAGCCTGGTCTACAGAGCGAGTTCCAGGACAGACTCCAAAGCTACACAAAGAAACCCTGTCTCAAAATTCCAAAAAAACAAACAAACTAACAAACAAAAATATGCTGTGGGATGTTCTGTATGTTAAATGTGTTGCTCTGATTGGTTAATAAATAAAACACTGATTGGCTAGTAGCCAGGCAGGAAGTATAGGTGGGACAAGGAGAGAAGAGAATTCTGGAAAGTAGAAGGCTGAGGCAGAGAGACGCTGCCAGCCGCCACCATGACAAGCAAGATGTAAGGTACCAGTTAGCCACAAGCCACGTGGCATCTTATAGACTAATAAAAATGGGTTAATTTAAGATATAAGAACTAGATAACAAGAAACCTGCTGTGGTCATACAGTTTGTAAGCAATATAAGTCTCTGTGTGTTTATTCGGTTGGGTCTAAATGGCTGTGGAACTGGCAGGCGAGAGAGATTTGTCCTGACTGTGGGCCAGGCAGGACTGGAGAAATCTCCAGCTACAAAAATAGAACATTATTTTATATAATTTTGTTATGTCATACTAAAATTTATTCATACAAATAATTCATTAGCATTATAATAAGTGATAAAAGAATTCTATAATTTAAGCCAGGTGTGGTTCATGCCTGTAATCCTAGCACTTGAGAGGTAGGATCAGAAAGATCACCAGTTCAAGGCCATGTTCAGCTACACAGCGAGTTTTAGATAAATCTCAGCTAGAGGAGGTTTTGTGTCAAAAACAACAAAGGTAAATAAATAATAGAAAAATAAAGGTCATTATATTTTAATTCACTGAATTAAAGAAAATAGTCAACATAAAATTTCATTAAAAGGTTAAACAATGGATAGAATGTAAAGTTAAAATGATACTAAAAATTCCTCTATATAATCTGTTTGCAACTCTTCTTATCTATACTCAGATTATATGGAAAACTACACCAAGATAGATGTCTGATTTGAATATTGGCATTTTCATTTTAATCTTGAAAGATGGTAAACCATGATGCTTATTTTAAATTCACTTTCATGTTCTGTTTGTTTTGACTTATTTTACCTTATTTTACTTATTTTACAGAATTTAATGTAAAAACTGCAACACTAAAATATTTCAAAGTCTATGTGTTCATAAAAATATCTAAATACTGATTGTTATGTCATCAGCATTCACAATGATTAAATTTGGAAGAAACCAATATATCACTCAGTAGGTGAATGTCTAAATAAACTGTGGTACACTAAAACAATAGTTTTTCAATCAGCAGTAAAACACTACCTAGCAAGCAATGAAAACACATAGGGAAATCTTAAATGCATGCCACCAGTATCAAAAAGCTAAATACTATGTAAATATACCTATATTATACCCTGGAAGAGGAAAATAGTTAAGATGATGTTCAGTGGTTGTCAGGGGTTACGGAAATGGGCATGAAAAGGTGTAAAACAAATTTATGGCTGTAAAAATATCCTGCATGATACTATTACAATTGATATTTATTATGTAATTGTTCACACCCATACACTATAAAGCATCATGAGTGAACCCTTAATCTTACCTGTATATTTTGGAAGTAATGTGTTGGGGCAACTTCATCAGCTATACTTTCATAACATGTAGTGTCAAAGAGTAGAAACCAGAGTCTCAATTTTGCTGTGAACCAAAAGTGCGTTCTGAGAATTAAAGCCTTTAAAAACTGTGTACTACTTACACCATCATAAAAACTATGAATGGAGAGAACAAAAGCTCACCAAAAGAGAAACATAAATGCCAGTGCTCATAAACCTAGCTTCATAGATTCATGTAGATTCATTTTAGCTCTCAAACTGGAAGTAGCCAACAGAACAAAAGAGTCAGTGAAGTGACTGTCTTATTGGTCAGGCTATAAATCTGTCTAATGATGTTTGAAAGGACCTGGAAATGTGCATAAAGAACACATTTGGTCCTTTGACCCAGCAATTTATTCTCTAAAATTCTTCCCCAGGATACAATTAACTAGTGCAGACAATGTTGGTCTGTTGCTATTATTCATAATTGAGATGTAATGAAAAACAAGACCCTAAGTAGTTTACAAAAAAGGATCTATTAAAATATCTTCATATATTTTTTAATGGAACACTATGCAATGATTAAAATAAAATAATATTTTCAAAAATAATTTGTGGAATTAATGAAAATTAAGCACTGAATCTCTAACTTTATCTGAATCTCTCTCTTGTATAGTAGAACATATAGGTCATTATTTAAAACATATACAGAAAAAATGAAGATTCAAATAAAAATTTTTAAAGTATTAAAACTTAATCTTCTAGGTAGCAAAATTTGGTATAATATTTGTAACTTATCTTACAAACCACTATGACCTGTTTCTAAGATGCTGCCTTCCAAAATTCATATATGGAAACTTAATTGCCAATATAGTACTATTAAAATGCTAGGTCTTTAGGGAGTAATTAAGTCATAAGGGCAGATCCTTATGAATAATATTAGCAACTTCATTAAAGGGCTAGAGGGAAATATGTAGATCCTTTTTATCTTTCTATACCTGCCAACATATAAAGACTGCATTTGCTCCCTAAGGAATACAACATTTAAGGCAGCATCTTAGAAACAGTGATCAGGCCCTTACCAGATAGCAAGCCTGCCAATGCCTTGACTTGCACTTTCTAGCATCAAAACTATAAGAAAGAAATTTCTATTGTTCATAAATTCCAGTCTCAGATTTTTTATTTCAGAAGCAGAAATATACTTAAATACAAAGATTTTCCCGTAGTAGGAGAAGAAAAACTTCACAGTGTAACTTAGTTAGACACAAATGGAAGGAGATATTATAATTAGCAATGTCTTTTACAAAATCATAGTACCATTATACTGAGAGTGTTTCCTTATAATACAAACACACACACACATACACACACACACACACACACACACACACACACACACACATACACACAAAACCAAAAATACTGTAAACAGCTGTGTAGAACACCTAGTTCTACCTGACTGGATTAGGTAGCATTTGCAAAAGCTGAGTTGAATAATTGTTTGCAAAAAGTAAGATAGAGCATAAAGAACGACATTTCCTATGGCCCTGGGAAGTGAACTACTGTTTTTATATGTAACATCATTTCTAAAGCAATTCACGAACCCCCCACAAACAGATATGTTTGTTCGGGAACCATGTTGGAGTCTTGGTAAAAAAAATGGTTATTTTACCACACTGCTTTTCTACTTCTGAAAGATTTTCATTTATTTTAAAGCAGTCTCTAAGGATAGGGAGTCTATTAATATTGCATTGTTCAACCTTGCTAATGATGTGAGTCTCTTCATAAAAGAAAGGCATTATCCATTAAAACAGAACAGTGCTATGATTGCTTCTGCATCATCAAAATCTTTGACCTTGTAAACTACTTCTGCTATATAGCACCATGTCCAGATTTCCTTAATTAGATTATTAAAATTTACACTGATAAATAGTAATTATAACAGACAGTGATTACTACCAAAATCTTCCCAAGCTAGTATCTTTGATCCTTTAGGCTAACAGAAAATGTCATAAGCTGGTTGGCTTATAAACAATAGAAATTACTTTCTCACCTCTCTAGAAGGTAGGAAGTTTAAAATCAAAATTTTCAGCAATTCAGTGTCTGATTTTAAAAAATGCTCACTTCCTTATATATGGCAGCTACCTAGTAAACTCTCTCACATGGAAAAAATGGCAAACAAACACACTTGGAACTCTTCTATAAGTGCACACGATATGAGGAGAGAATGATTTCGACTGTTAGCCTCCCAAAGACTCTATGGTTATAATGCCATCACCTTCTTAATTAGGATTCAAGATATGAATATTAGATGGAAGACATTCATTTCACAGTACTCATCTGTCTCTGTTTTAAATAGTCTGTCTCCAAAGGTGGCCCACTATTAGAAATTCTCTATGTCAGAAAAATAGAAGGACATTGTTGGAGGATGTGGCAGTACTTTTTACTGTATCTGATGATTTATATACTTGATGGTTTTAAGTCTTTACTGAAATTGTATATTCATCATCAAAAACAAACTTCTGAGTCTGTCAGTGGTACTTGAACTAGAACAATGGTACTAAGTGGGATGTTGTGAAGGAAAGTTTATTAGGGTACACAATATATCATCACAAGATCTAGGTTCTGTGCAAAAAAATAAAATGGTAAAAGTTTTGATTCGTCCACACATTATGATAACTGAACAGCCTGTTTGCTCCAGGAACATTTAAGTAGCACAAAACAAATACTTCTACTCTGATAAA
The DNA here is from genome assembly GCA_902168425.1 of Peromyscus attwateri. Taxonomy (NCBI): domain Eukaryota; kingdom Metazoa; phylum Chordata; class Mammalia; order Rodentia; family Cricetidae; genus Peromyscus; species Peromyscus attwateri. The sequence goes on from CABHPP010110598.1 coordinate 42,209, forward strand.
ATAGTTTCTTGTTTAGACATAACCACAACCAAACCATTCTACTTTTGTTTGATTAATATTTGGATTACTTTCATGGTCTGCTGTTTCAGACTTCAAGGAAAAAAATAACTTTTATTCGTACATTTTATAACACGTTATTTAAGTGCAGTTCTGATAATGTACAAACAAGCATCAGAAATAAAGAAGTTAATTGAAAGTGGAATAATCTAAATTATAAGAAAAAAAACATTTCACTACTTTAAAATGTGAGGATAAAAAATGGCATGGAAATATCAATAGTATAAAGAAAATGCCACTGAAAAAGTGCTCTAACTAGAATGAAGTATGATAGCTCATGCTTTCAGTATCAGCACTTGAACGGAAGAGATCAGAGGTTCAAAGTCAAATAATAAAAAAACAATATAAAAGTCAACTGTTTATCAAAATAAATATGAAAACATTTTCTGGATACCCATCTAAATGTTCTAGTCTTTTCCTTTCCTTTTTTCACCAATCTATGTGGTGGTATTGTGTTCCCCAAAATATTATGTACCCTAATAAACTTATCTGGGGTCAGAGACAGAACAGCCACTAGATACAAAGGCTAGAAAATGGTGGCACTCACACCTTTAATCCTAGCATTCCAGAGGCAGAAATCCCTCTAGATCTCTGTGAGTTCATGGCCACACTGGTTGGCTGGTTAAGCGTTGAGGTTTTGAGCAGCACAGTTCAGCTGAGAGCCATTCAGATATGAGAATACAGAGGCTTCCAGTCTGAGGAAACAAGATCAGCTGAGAAGTTGGCCAGGTGAGGTTAGCTATGGCTTGTTCTGTCTCTCTGATCTTTCAGCTTCACCCCAATAACTGGCCTCAGGTTTGATTTTATTAATAAGAACTTTTAAGATTCCTGCTACAAATCTACTCCTGTGCTCTGCCTTTCTTGATCTTTCATTTGAAGACTCCATCATACACCTTGGTCCACCATGCAGCTATCTGCTTCTTCTTACCTCACTAAGACTTCCTGCATCTTCTAGCAAAGACAAATTCATGGCCTCATTAAAAAGCTAAAGGGCTTTTTTTTTTTTTTTTTTGAAAAGGTGGACATGATGGAGGGGGGTGGATAAATGAAGGGCAAGGGTCGAGGGAAAGAGAGCTTAGGGGAGCAGGAGATCCCAGCTGGATCAAGAACAGAGGGGGAGAACAAGGAATAAGAGACCATGATAAATGAAGACCACATGAGAATAGGAAGAAGCAAAGTGCTAGAGAGGTCCACAGAAATTCACAAAGATACCTCCACAGTAGACTACTGGCAATGGTCGAGAGACAGCCCGAACTGACCTATTCTGGTGATCAGATGGCTGAACACCCTAACTGTCATTCTAGAAATCTCATCCAATGACTGATGGAAGCACATGCAGAGATCCACGGCCAGGCCCCAGGTGGAGCTCCAGGAGTCCAATAGGCTAGAAAGAGGAGGGATTGTATGAGCGAGAATTGTTGAGAACAAGATTGGAAAAAGCACAGGGACAAAGAGCCAAACTAGTGGAAACACATGAACTATGAACCAATAGCTGAGGAGCCCCCAACTGGATGAGGCCCTCTGGATAAGTGAGACAGTTGATTAACTTGACCTGTTTGGGAGTCACCCAGGCAGTGGGACCAGGACCTGACCTTAGTGCATGAGCTGGCTGTTTGGAACCTGAGGCCTATGCAGGGACACTTTGCTCAGCCTGGGAGGAGGGTACTGGACCTGCCTGGACTGAATCTACCAGGCTGAGCTGAATCCCCAGGGGAGTCCTTGCCCTGGAGGAGAAGGGAATGGGGGGTGGGTTGGGGAAAGGGGGCGGGAGGAGGGAGGACAGGGGAATCTGTGGCTGATATGTAAAATTAAATCAAATTATAAAATAAAATACAAATAAATAAATAACAAAACAAAAAAAGCTAAAGGGATGAAGCAATAATTGTGGGGAAGGAAGATTGTAGGAGTGGGTCTACATGATCCATTGGAGATGGGGACTTATTGGCACAGGAAAAGACGTTTTGAACAGAACACCATTAGCACAGACACTGAGATCAACAACTAATAAATGGAACCTCCTGAAATTGAGAAGTCTTTACATGGCAAAGTACACCATTCTGGCAATTTGGCAGCCTACAGAATGAGAAAAGATTTTTACCTTACACAACTAACATCTGATAAAGGGCTGATATCCAAAATATACAAAGAACTCAAAAAAACTAGATACCAAAAAAATGCCCTCATAAAAACACGGGGAACATATCTAAACAAATAGTTTTCAAATGAGGAAACCCAAATGGCTTAGAAACACTTAAATGCCCAACACCCTTAGTCATTAGGGAAATTCAAATCAAAACTACTTTCAGATTTCACATTATACCTGTCATAATAGCTAAGATCATTTTTTAAAGGGGGCAGTTCATTTGAGCAAGGATGTGGAGTAAGAGGAACATTCACCCATTGCTCCTGAGACTGGAAACTTGTACAGCCACTATGAAAATCAGTATAGTAGTTCTTCAGGAAAATGAGGATTGATCTACCTCAAGATCCAGCTATCCCTGTTTTGGACATATACTCCAAGAATGTTTTATGTTCCCACAAAGACGCTTGCTTGGCCATGTTCATTGCTGTTCTATTCATAATAGTCAATAATTAGAAACAACCTAAGTGTCCCTCAATAGAAGAATAGATAAAGAAAATGTGGTACATTTATACAATGTAGTATTACATGTATGGAGCCAGAAAAATAAAATCATTTTTGTAACATAACACAGACCCAGAGAGACCAATATGGTATGTATTTACCTATATGTAGATGTTTGCTGTTATGCCAATGATAACCAAGCTACAATCCATAAAACCAAAGAGGTTAGGTAAAGAGTAGGGGACTAGGTGGGGACAGATAAGTCTCCCAGGAAAGAGAAATGCAATAGTTATGGATAGATGGGGAGGATCAATTAGAGAGGGAAAGGCAAGAGGAGGACAAGGAAGGGAATATAGGAAGAGACAGCTAAAATTAAGGGTCATTTGGGGCTATTATCAAAATTTAATACAGTAGAAGCATCCTAAAATATAGACATATATGAAGGCAATCTCAATGAAATCATCAAAGGGAAGACAGAGCCCCAACTGTCCATCTCATCACCAAAGCTTCCAGTACTGGGTTTGGGTTACCTCTAATTGAGTTGTTGGCCAAATAGGGTCCCCTGGGAGTCCCCAAACAACCCAGGCTGTTGCCAAAGCTATAGATTGCTTTCTACAAACTGATGGCAAGACTCTTTGATGAAGACAACACTTTTATAACTCACTGAACATGGAAGAGTCAAACTGGTGCCCAGCTAGAGACTTTACACCTAACTGCTACGTGTTACCAAAGGAGAAACATAAACAACAAACCAGCCATAAACCCTTTGATCTATAATTGTATCTTATTTGCAAGATACACTAGTGCAATTGTAACCAGTCTTTCTCTGTCCTGCTGGCCAACCCCCAAATAGTGACACAGAGGCTTCTCATTAATTATGAAAGCTCAGCCTTAGCTTAGGCTTATTCCTACGTTCTTATAACTTAAATTAACATATTTTTAATCTACATTTTTATTATGTGGCTCTTTAACTCATCTCCATACTGCTCATCCTGCTTCCTCCATGTCTGGCTGGTGACTCTGACTTTCTTCTTCCCAGAGCTCTCTCTTTGTCCAGAAGTGCTGCCTATACCTCCGGCCTAGCTATTGGCCGTTCAGCTTTTACTACACCAGTCACAGCAATACATCGTCACAGAGTGTACAAATATCCCACAACATGCAATGATGGCACAAAGCTTTTGGGAGTAACCAACCAATATCTGATTTGACTTAAGGCCCAATCCATGAGATGGAATGTATACAGACACTGCTGAAATAACCAATAACCTGAGATTAGATAGCCCAGAGACCTAGGGTAAAACCAAATACTATCATTCTAAAAATAACAGTAACAATACGTTGACATTTACTGATAATCTGCTATACTGATAGATCAGTGTCTTTCTCAGCCGTCATCAGAGAAGCTTCTTCCTGCAGCAAATAGGAACAAATACAGAAACCCATAGCCAGACATTTTGCAAAGAGTGAGAGATCTTGGAACACTCAGCCCTAAGTGGGATGTCTCCTTCAAATGAACCCAGCAGAAAAGAAGGTACTGAGCATGGAGGACACCAAGAAAACAAGGCCCTCAAAATTAGCAAGATAAATGCACTTATAATAAACTCACAGAGTCTGAGGCAGCACACATAGAGACCGCATAAATCTGTACCAGATGGGGTCCTGGAGCTAAAAGAAGTAGATACATGCCCCATCCTTAAATCAGAAGCAACCTCCAATTGATAACCACTTGCATATGAAACTTTAGTTTCCTCCAAGGAAGTTTCACTGGGGAAACAAACTGCTGTTAAGGGTAGGATTCATGCCCAGCAGTAGACGGCTAAGAGAAAACAAATACAACTGTGTATCTTTGGAGGTTCCCTGTCTCATCATATCATATCAGAACATTTTCCTTTTTTCTTTCAATTTTATCATTTCAATTTTTATTTTTATATATGTCTTTTTCTTCTTTCTTTTTAACATACAGGTCCTTTGCATATATGCTATGGCTTCCAGTTTGGGTTTTTTTCTGGGATTCCTGAGTGTGGGAATGAGTGTGCCTCTACATCTATATCTGTTTTATGTGCCTTTTCTTGGGCTCAATTCTTTGTTTATTTGTTTTGCCTAATTTCAATGTGTTAATTTTTGTTTTTTCTTTTATATTTTATTTTATTATAAAAAGCTATCTGTATATAAAATACTTCTGCTGATCAAAAAGAAAAGAAACAGATAAAGGCTAAAATGGAAAGAAAAATTCTTATAACTCACCTGGTATAAACAATGTTTATATGTATTCTTTGGCTCATTGAATAAATCTGATAATCCATTTAGAGTGAGTGGCTGATCAAATGAAATATCATATAGAAAGTCCTGTAAGGATCAAAAGAAACCCTAAGATTCTAAACTATATATTCTGTTTCAAATTTTTGATCACTCACTTCTCTTTTCCTACTTTTTACATATAAAGTACCATAATAAGCACTTTTTAATCAAGAAAAATTAGAATAAAATATATAGAAATTTTGTATAAATATTTAATATCATTTTAAAGAACTTGAATTTTACATTGTTAGTAAATAAATTTTTTCATTTAAATGATATATTCTTTAGTTACATTTATATATTGGAAAGATGTAGCCATCTAAGTCTAAGTGTGTAACTCCATGGTAAAAACGTCTTCTGTGTCTTGAGCCTAAGGTTTGATTCTAACAAACATACATAAAGACCTAGTTGTGTAGCAAAGAGGGTCAAAGTCAAAATGGTGGGCACAAGGCAACTTGATAATTCTGTGTCTCTCTTCCTATCTTAACACATAAAATTAGTTTGCTACACCATTGGTATACTAGTTTTGGCTACATAAGATGCTTGATCAATAAACTCTAAGTAGAAATGACATATATGAGTTCTATACAGGTCTACTAAATATTAAGACCCATTGTATGTTTTGCCATATTATCTTTGTGTTCAGTGTGCTTGTTCTATTCTTTATGTGTTATAATAATTATATAATATTTATCTTTCTGTGTCTGGTGTATTGCATTTAGAATAATGTCTCCCAAGTATATATTTTCCCCAAAAGCAAAATTTCCTTATATATTACTTTATATATATATATTCTATAATAAAGTACATAAAATTTAATGTGATATATCAAATCAATTAAAGAGAATGTAAGCTAGCATATATTAGTATAGATTAAGTTTCATTTGTGAAGGATCAACTGCTTTTTAAACAAAATGTATAAAAAATAAAATATTATATTTTGCTCTTCCTTAGAAATATTAAGTATGTATAAGTTTTATGAAATCAATAATGAAATCTCTCTGGTTATTTTATATTTAAAAGCTAAATTGGTTCTAACTCTATGATATAGACACAAATGTTTTGTAAAGTAAACCATATGCTAAATAATGTGTTCCTTTTGAAAGACTAAAAAACACAAATGATCAATTTTATAAAAGGTAATTAAATGAAAAATCAGAGAATCAAGTACCTTTTATATTTCATATGATGTATATTCTCCCATGACTATAAAACTTGAATTCATATTTAAATTCCTTTTCTTAATCCTGTCTTCTTTAAATATATTCTATATTATACCCTTTGCATTATAAACTTAAAGATGTGAAAAGTTCTGCTGAGGTAATGATAACATTTTACTTAGAAAAACAGATATTTTTAGGATCTTTCCCTGTTGTATCTCCTGACTTTAAGGGTCTTCCATGCTTTGAGTAGATATATGCTTATTTGTTGTGTTTTAGCTTATTAAATTTGGCAGTAATATTTAAAGTGGAGATATTAGAATAATGTAGTAATGTAATATATAATACTCTTACTTTAATAATATGAAACAAAACAGGAGAAATCACCAAAAAGATACCAGTGACATTATGAAAGAGAATAAGTGGCATAGATAAAAATCAACAACACAATGAATGAACCAAACATAATTTTTACTACTCTTGGTCTAATGTGTAAGAAAGAATTCCTATAGATTTAAAGATAGGATATGTATCATAATTCCTATAGAGTTTCAGTAAGATAAATAAACATGAATATTCTAGTATTATATACACATAAATATATTAGTATTAAATTTATTACAAAGAAGATTGTTGGCAAATTCTAGTTCATTCTCTTTTCACATGGTTCAAAGACTTTTATAACTTTATTTGTAATTGGAAGCATTTAATCATTTTTGGGTCTAATGTATCAGTAACTCAATGAACATT